>WBNM01009920.1:79714-90984 GCA_013399055.1 Ramphastos sulfuratus | reverse complement strand
AAAAAAAAAAATATATATATATATATACACACACACACATGAAAAAAAAAAAGGGCTCACAGAAAAGTCTTTCTTGCTGTATAAAAAGAGCACTCAGATCCAATAGCTTGGCAATGCTCTGTGGTGCTCACATTCCATCACCTGGGACACGAGAAGGGTTAAATGAGATTTACAACCCAGCAGAGTAATTACCCCGTGCTGCAATTTAATGGTAATTCCAGAAAGAGCATCTCTCAACAAGACAGACATGTTGGGAGAGCCACTGGCAGGAAGCTCTTCAGGCAAAACATTACATATGCTGTTAATTAGGGTCATTGACTCCTCTGTGGAATGATCCTTATCAAGGATGTTGAGGCAGAGTCAGCATTCTGCCACCCTGCCTGGATGAAGAGCACAGGAGAGGACTGGAGCAGCCCACACCACCACAGCTGCCACACTGTGCAGCAGGGTGATGAGTGGTGGTCAATCTGTTCTTAGTGTGGCAAAGGCTTGGCCGATGGCTTGTGGAGGGACATCCAGTTAGGCTGGGCAATGCTGGATGGAGAACCTTGTCCTCTTCAACTTGGTAAAACACTTTTTCATAGCATAGGATGGTTTGAGTTGGAAGGCATCTTAAAGATCATCTATTTCCAATTCCCTGGCCATGGCCAGGGACACCTCCCATCAGACCAAGTTGTGCAAAGCCTCATCCAGACTGATCTTGAACACTTCCACGGATGAGGCATCCATAACTTCTCTGGACAAACCATTCCAGTGTTCCACCACCCTTGCGGCAAAGACCTTCTTCTAATGTCCAATATAAATCTATCCTGCTCTAGTTTCAAACCACTGCCCCTTGTCCTGTCACCACATGCGTTATCCTCTTCATTGAAGGAGAAATGCACTGAGAAGATGTTTGACCAATGCAGGCTTTGCTTGAACTGTGAAAGCTGTTTGTTTGCTTTCTGCTCTACCTGGGCAGTGAAAACAGCTTTGCTTTCTGCCTGTCAAACCCTAGCAGGCTGCCGAAATGCTTGAGTGACAAACATGGCAGGAGGAGCTTTCAGTCTAAACAAGAAGCCGTTTTCATCGTGGTTTATCCCTTTTATTTCCCTGCAAGATTTCTGTTCATGTAGGGCTTAATAAAACATCACTGCACAGCTTAAATTTGGGGCCCACGGTACCTGCCAGTTCTCCTCTCCGTAATTGCTGGGGCTGGCCTGTGGAACGCTCAACATCTGAATAATGAATGACTTATCTTTGCTGTTAAGGCAGAAATGTCTTAGGCATTGCTAGCTCCAGCCTGGGATTCTTTGACTGCCTTCCAGCTGTAAACATTCAACAGGAAGAGGTTAATTTTTTGATTCAGCTAATATAAATACTGAAAGGTTCCTTACTTCACTGTCCCACATCACTGCAACATACATTCTGTAATTAGAAGCATATTTTTGTGATTTCAAGGTATATTTTGCCAAACCAACAAAAAAGCATCAAACTCCCAACACTGAAGCCAAAAATACCCACTGTATAATTTATGCCAAATCAACAAAAGTCTCCTTTTGTCCTTCCCAAACCACACTAAAGAACAGCCTGTTAAGAAGCCCAAATGTTAAAGTTCAAAAAAACCCCTCTATTATACGGTGAACAAGATAGGGAAGAATACCCAACCCAGCTGATCCCAGTGCTCCCAGCACTGCAAGATGAAGGCAGCATCTTTGGCCCTGCCAGGAATTGTATCTTCCCTTAAATAGGTTTATCTCTCCTCCTTCTCCATCTTCTCCCTTTTATTTTCATTTTCCTGAAGCCTAAGGAGCATCTGGAATGTGTAGGCACCAATCCATGTGTTTGCAGTAAACTTTGCAAGTGGAGCCAATGAGGAGCACATGGGCAGGTATCCTGGGAAGCCAACCTGGCTGTCAAGGACTAATACATGAGGTACCAAAAACTATCAGACACAGATGAATTATCAATAATGTGGGGAAGGGATGAAATATTTAAGAAGTGGAAGGAAGGAAGGAATTTGGAAGGAAGGAAGGAATTTGGAGAGAAGGAATTTGGAGGGAAGGAATTTGGAAGGAAGGAATTTGGAAGGAAGGAAGGAAAGGAGAGAAAGAGAGAGAAAGAAAGTGAGAGAAAGAGAGAGAAAGAAAAGGAAGAGAAAAAGAAAGAAAGAAAGAAAGAAAGAAAGAAAGAAAGAAAGAAAGAAAGAAAGAAAGAAAGAAAGAAAGAAAGAAAAGCAAGCAAGCATCGTTTTGGTGGTAATTAGCCTTTCCTTTCCCCAACTTGAAGAAAAATGTTAATTAGAAGTTGAAGCATTTGGTTTTAATTCAGCCCAATGCACAAATGGTTTCTTTCCACACGACATATTTTCATAGTCTACAGAGCAGCCTGCAAGGAGGAAGCCATTACAGGCAGTGATTACAGCTTTCACATGCACTTATTATACTTTTGGAAGAAGTGGCAGAACAGATTCACTTCCACTTCTCCCTGCACATTAGGGTGGATCCACGTGCGATTAATTAGACAGCCTTGGTACAGACAATTAACAAACATTTGGTTTTTAGGCAGGGAAGTTCAGTAGTCTTCATATTCAGCACTGATATTAGAAAGGGCACTTTGCCAGCACACAGGGCTCTGAGTAGAATTTACTTTAGACCATCTGCTGCATCTTCAACTGCACCATGACTGAATAGCGTTTGGAAGAACGCTGGACAATAACGCTCAATCTGGCACAAGCAGAGACCAAATGATTCATTGCCATGGTAACCAGTAATGCAAAGGGTCCCTTAAATAATAATTTGTTATTTATAGACACCTCGAGAATGCTCCAGTGCTACTTTAAACTGGCCAAAAATTGTACAGCCTTTGCCTTTTGGAATGCAAACCTTGTGTTTGCATGCTTGGTTTTCTGATGCCTGCTAATTGTTGAAAGTCACTCTGGAGGCACCGAACCCAAAGGTCTGAGCTTTCAGCGGACCATCAAGGATCACATNACCCTAGCTTGGTGTCATTTCCTCTCCTCCTATCATCTGCCACTAGAGAGGAGAGATCAAGCCCCACACTGATCCCTCAGCAGCTTTGCCCCATCCCACCACTCCCATGGCAAAGTGGTGGCAGGGCTCTGGAATGGGGGCTCTGGGGGCTGCACAGCATGTAGCTCTTACTGAAGAATGTAGAATTTCTATTATTTGGAGAATTAGGCAAAGAAGGTGTGAGGAAGAGCTCTGTCTCTAACTGCATTTAATGTGTGGGGTTTTGCACTAAATATGTATAGATTTGAAATACTCTACCTGGAACAACAAATTCAGTGCTATCAGCTGACATTTTAGGACCACTGAAAATACTGAGCAGTTTGCACAGAGAGGTTTTGGATGTCCTCTTACTGGAAGTGTTCAACACCAGGTTAAACTGGGCTTTGAGCAACCTCATCTAGTTGCAGATGTCCCTGCTCACTTCAGGGGAGTTGGATTTAGCTGAACTTCGGTGTCCTTTCTGGCTCAAACTGTTCTATGATTCTATGACTTTAAGGTCCCTTCCAGCCTTTCTATGACCAAGTGAAAAATAACAAGGATTCTGGAAGCAGTGGGGGTCTTCAACCACCTCTGAAGAACGAGTTTACTTCCACTGACACTTTTGCTATTGAAACTTCTCAGGATGGAGCTTTGTGAGCAATAGCATTGTAAGAGCCATGGTTGCATCCCAGGTACAAGCAGCTGGGGCTCATAAAACTACCAACCCTCTAGGGCTTGGCTTGATTTGGCAAGGTGGATCACCTAGTTGTCTCCAGAGATCAACATAAAAAGACAGGACTTTTTGCACAGGTTCAGAGCTCCTTAGGAGCCAGAACCAGTGTCTTACACAGAGGCAAGGGGTGGGATCTGAACTTGGAAACACAATGTCCATGAGGCAACATATGGGGCGCAAGAAGAGAGGCTTTGCATCCTTCCAGCCATTTTGGTGACAATTTCTGCTTCATTTCCTGCTCACTACTGTCAGAGAGAGGGTCCAGGACTAGCCACATCCCAGATCCTGTCTGTGTTCCTAAATACTTAGCTTATCTCTGTGTCATGGAGCTGTGATTACATAGTTTGAGGGGCTAAAAATATTGCCAGAAAGCTTTAAAAAGAGAGACCCAGTTTTATTTTTTTAACTATATCAGTGGCTGGAAATGAGTGGACAGATGGGTGTCAAGCAGGGGCCAGGTGGTTATAGCAGATCTGGATGAAGCCCCATTTCTGACTGACGTGAGTCCTTTATGCTAGGGTGCCTCACATCCACATGCTGAAGTCCTGACAGAGATGGTGGTGGGAGAAGAACCAGAGCCATCAGAGCAAACTTCTTTTGGCCACCATTTATCAAAAGTGGATTTCTTTAGGACAGTCATGCACTGGTTTTGCTCACAAGCATGGCTTTGGTCAGCAAATTTGATTGGAAAGTTAGAAGCATTTAGGGACAAGTTTTCATGGCTGCAAGCCCTTTGCACAGCCAAGTGGAGGCAACTTCAGGGACTGCAAGGGTGACTGAGCAGCTACGTGCCCCAGCATCCATCCCCATGACTAATGGGCTGTGGGTGAGCACTGAGCAGCTTGTCAAAAGCACAGCCCCTCTCTGACCCCAAGACAACCTCCATCCATGGGCTCTCACTGTCAGTGATCTCAGTAGGGAGATGGGAGGGTCAGGCACATTGCACTTGGCAGAGCAGGTGAGGACAGAAGCTCAACGGCACAGAGAGCCAAGCTGGGGACAATACATGGGGACTGGCTAACACACATCTGCAATTGGCATGAGGCAAGGAGACCAGCTGAGAACCCTGATCTGTTAACCAAGCCAGCAGGGCATGGAAAAGAAAGGTCCCTCTCACAAAACCCACCATAAACCTAGGAGCCTGTTCAGAGCTGAAGTATGCATTTGAGCTCTAGCAGTACAGAACTGCTGAACTACACCAGGAGTGACCTTTGGCGTTACCTCCAGTACTATTTAGACTGGCTGAGCCTCCCTGGCCCAGCAGCAATCACACAGTCTCCATCTGCCCACTCCAGCTCAGAGTTATAGCGTGTGCTGCCGATGCAGTCTCTTGGGTTTGTTTTTTTTTCTTGCAATCTTGACTTCATCCCAGCAAGGGCTCCTGTCTCTAACTAGCCGCTGTCAAAACAACTCCAGCGAGGAGATAAGGGAGAGAAGACTTTGAAGAGGCTCCTTCCTGCAAGCTGCTCGCTATCTCCCCAAGACATTTGTCAGCATCCCCTAGGAAGGGCAGCAGACATGGGGAAGCCAGGAATCATTCCCCCTCTTAAGCCTCCAGTCACATCACAACACAATATTTAAAATGGCTTGTGAATCCCAGATAAAAAAGCAAGTGATTAGAGTCTAGAAGAAATCTCTGGTTTCTATCACCGTATGTGGCCATTTCCCACCAGGACAGATATTCATTCATGGAAGGACAAATATTTCTGCCTATTTTCCCCAGCTTTCTTGCCTCTCTGCTCTTCACAGCCACCTTTCTCCTGATTTAAATTAGGCTTGTGGCTTTGGAGCATGCCCAAATCCACCCCCAAGAGAAAATAAGATTAGAAATGGGATGTGATTCATTTGGTAGTTTCCCCTTTCTTATATTTTCCTTTGAGTGAGGAATCATCAGAAAAAAAATAATGTTCTTCACCAGAGGACACCATCCATGGCTGTTCTGCTTTCCAGTGCTGGTGCAATCAGTCACTCATTTGCCTTGGTGGCACAGCACGTCAGAAGCTTCCCCACCCAGCAGCTCCCTTTATCTGATTAGTGAATCATACCCAAACTGAAACACTTTCTGCCATCAGGGAGAAGTTCTGCCTTTGCCTGGATGAGGTGGGTCACTTCCCTGCCCTTTGTTTCGAGTATCAATCAGTAGCTCAGAGCTTGTTGTACAGCCGGCGTGCAGCAGTTGTGCTAAGCCTCTCCAGCCTGAGCCCATAACCATGCTGAACACATTGCTCTTGTCGATCCCTCACTCTGTGATGATTTGATAGGCTTTAGCTGCAAAGCCTTTTATATTTGCTCCAAGACAAAGGTAGCAACAGTGCAGCCAGGTTTCCCTTTGGAAACCCAGCACCTTCTCCTAGGACTCTCAATGGTTGGATTCAGTGATCTTAGAGTACTTCTACAACTGGAACGATTAGACATTAGGAAGCAGCTCTTTACTATGAGGGTGGTGACACACTGAAATGGTTGCTCAGAGAGGTTGTGGACACCTCATCCCTGGAAGTGTTTAAGATCAGGCTGGATGAGGTGTCCCTGCCCATGGCAGGGGGGTTGGACCTAGATGATCTTTAAGATCCCCTCCAACTCAAGCCATTCTGCGATTTTGTGATTCTACGACTTCATCCTAAGAAGGCCTCCTTGGACCACTGAGCATCCCCCATGGGCAGCACCAATCATTGCTCTCCATCCCATTCTGCACCTCCATGGGGAAACCAGCACCTGACACCATTCTCGAGATCCCAAGCATTGAATGAGCCCCAGACACATTTTCCCAGGGGCTCGCTGAGCAGAATCATGTCACAACCTTTGCAGAAGCCTGACTGGAAACTCAGCAGCTCACTGCCCAAAGCAGCCCCGAGGTGGATAATGGTGGGATGTGGGGAGACGCCAGGCGTGGGGAACAGGATGGAGGGGTCGCAGCACCTGAGCCCCAGCCTGGCTCCACAGCCAAGCGCCAGAGCGACAGCGTTTCCTGCAGTGGAGCTTCTGAGGGAGCCGAAAGCCGACAGAGCCATTGCTGTTTTCTTATTTTAAAATGGGCAAACAAAACAGAGGAGTAAAAGGCATTAAAAAAAGTACTGAAGTCTGCAAAGCAAAAAAGGCTACAGCCCTGAGCGACTTTCTCTGGCTGCAGCCCATTGTTAAGCGGGGGCCTGCTGTCCCTTTCCCATGCCAGCCAGAGATTTGCCTGGTGCCGGCCAGTTCTTTATCCCACCGCGCAATTAATACAGCTTCCCCCAGATAAACAGGAGCTTGTTTAACTATGTCTCTTGATAGGTCCCAGTAAGGCTTGATAACATGGATGGTCGGATGTTGTCAGGACGAAGGAGTCAGACATGCTGGCAACAACCTTTTCCCTTTCAAAGCACACATGTTTAGAAAAGAAAGGGCTGGGGCTGGGGCTGCTCACGGCAAAGGGAGACTGAAATCTCGCAGCAGCAGCAGCAAAGGGGAGGCAGAGGCAGGGGCTGGAAGCTGAACTCAGGCAGATTGGTCCCAGCATGACAGCCCTGCCAGCTCCCCAACGTTGAAGATCATAATTCCCAAGCCATGGGGTGTGTTAAAAACCCTGAGTTAAACTGCTTGTACTATAATTTCTACTATCACAGCAGCAGCAGAATAAAAAATCAAACTAAGAGCTCTTTCTTATGTCTCTTCTGTTTTTAACCTCCTGGCACGTGTTTATGTCAGCTGCCCAAAGGTCTCCACCAAGCACAAGCCCCAAATTCTTAATTTAGTAACATTTTAACTTTATCTCGAAGTCCCTTTGATTTGGTTGTGCAAGAATCTCAGCACTCATTAAAAATAAACTAATTATCTTTGGCCAGACTTGGGATCAGGACAGCGACAGTGCCACAGGAGTAGCAAACCTCCCATGGAAATGATTCATTTATGTGCTGGGACTGCACCCACATTCCTGGCTACTTGGGTGCCTGGCCTTCAGGACACATCCTGCTCCTCTCTTTCACCCAAGGGATGGATTTGGGGATGGTGAAAGTCTACCCCACACGATACTTGTCCCATTGCAAAAGGATGGCACAAAGGGACTTTGCCAGGATTTTCAATGCAAACTTTCAAGAAAATAGAGGAATTTGAGGGCACCTCATTGATGATGCTGTGGGGTCTCTCCACTCACCCACTCCCTGCTTCAGGGGTCCTGTACTCATGGCTGAGGCTAGGTTATCTCCACTGCTCTAAGGCCACTCTACCTGACTCTTATCTTCCAGCTCCTCTCCTCCCCTCCTGAAGATATCCCCTCCTTTCCCATCTCTCTCTTGGAAACTACCCTATTCTTTCCATATTCCCTCTTTCCTTCCTTCCTGTCTGGTTGCAGACACTGTTCCCCTTCCCCAGTGTACCAGTCCTTTATCCGTGGGGCAGGAAATGAGGGGAGCACAGCCTTCATGCTGCAATGATCAATGCTCTCTTCCTCCCCACCCTGTCCTGGACAGCCTCCCTTACTTGTCCATCAACCTCCCACCTCTCCCAATCATGCTGGGACATGCTTTAAAGAGGGCAGCATGCAGTGTGGTGGCTCCTTGTCTTTCCCATGGAGATGGCACCCATGGGTTGCTAGTGGGACCCATAGGACCACGAGTTGTCACCTCAGGTGTGGTCACCTTCCTGGCCTGGAGGTAGTAGACTCACCTGACCATGGACAGGAGGAGTAAAACTACACCTTGGTTCAACTGAGGTCTTCAGCATAATGTGAATGAGCTGCAGGCATCTGTTGAACAAGAGCACAGCACGAAAACCTCCCAAACCACCACCACAGACCCCAATTACAGGGGTAGGGCTTGCTTCAGAGCTATCCTGAGGCAAACCTGAGCAGGTTTATTAAAATAATAAACCCCTGGTGTCTCCAGTAGCAAAGTACAGGGCAGCAAGATCAGATAAAAGGTGAGAAGATCTGTCCAGTTACCAGGGTGTGTGCCAAGTCAAACGATGTCTCAGAGCCCTCCCTATGAAAAGATCAGCCCATGGCACCAGGAATTAATCCTGTGAGAGGTTTCTTTCCACTGTGGTCACAAACACGCTGCTGGCACTTATCCTCCGAGTTTTGTTCTGTATTATTTCAAAATCTCCATTTAACAGTCAGATGAAACAGGTTCACACTTGCAGTTTGCAAACAACATGGTCAGCAATGAAAGTGGTGGAATTTAGTACTTTCTGAATGAAAGCACCAAGTGACTTCTGTGGGGTGGTGACAACAACAATGGCACGGTGTTGTTTGAAGCCAGCAGCTGGATGAATTCTGGCTCAGGGTGATCACTTCTCATTTATTTAAAAGGATATTGATCCTTTTGAAGAGGTTTGGGGCAGAGAGAGGGAGAGGATTGTTGGTTGGACTTCGCANAGGTCCCTTCCAACCTTACCATTCTATGATTCTATGATTTTTGAACACTTCCAGGTATGGTGACTTCATCCCCTCCTTGGACAGCCTGTTCCAATGTATGACCACTGTTTCTGGAACAGAATTTTTCCTAATATCCAACCTAAACCTTCCCTGGTACAATCTCAGGCCACTTCTCATCCTATCACCTGACTCTAGAAATGATACTGACCCCCACTCACTCCAGCCTCCTGTCAGGGAGTTGCACAGAGCAATGAGGTCTCTCCTCAGCCTTCTATTCACCAGGCTAAACAACCTCAGTTCCCTCAGCTGCTCCTCACCAGACCTGTTCTCCACTCTTCACCAGTTTTGCTGCCCTTCTTTGGACAATATCCTTCCTGTAGTGAGAGGTTCAAAACTTGACCTTAGAAGTCTTTTCCAGCCACAGTGATTTTGCGATTCTGTGAAGGTATCTGCAGAGGCCAGACCTACAGGCATGGATTACTGTGTACCAGGTTTTCAGTCAGGAAAAACAGTCTGCTGATTTTCTGCCTTTTAAAAAAAATCTCCAGTATTTTACATGCTACTGATCAAGAAGAAGGATGCAGAGGTTGAAATACCAAATGAATAACTGCAATTTCTGTGGTGTTTTAACAGTTGGATATTTCTTTTTTTCTATTTTAGACTGGTAGGAGGTGGAAAGGACCTCTGGAGATCATCCAGTCAAACCCCCTGCTTAAAGCAGGGTCACCCACAGCAGCTCACCTGGATTGCAAGGTCCAGGTGAGTTTGGCATCTGTCCAGAGAAGGAGACTCCACAACGTTTTTGGGCAGCCTGGTCCAGGGCTCTGGCACCCTCACAGCAAAATTCTTCCCCATGTACAGGTGGAACCTCCTGGCCTGTTGCACGACTACATCATCTTCTCATGCATCAGGGACATGTTCACCTCTCCCTAAAAAAGCGGTGCTGCAGCTGTTCAGTTGTTTCTCCCTGTCATAATCCAAAGAGCTAAACATATTTTCATAAGGCTCTAAACGAAACTACTCCTTAAATATCTTCACTCGGTGGACTGAAGCTGGGTCAATGGAGAGACTGGTAAGAGGCATTGTGCTCCTCTAACCAAATGTATTTATGAGGAAGTCATTATGAGGGAGGCAGGGAAGAGGGGCTGGGGACGCTGAGAGAGTCCTTTCATTGATCAGATTATTTTTAGAAAACAAATTTCCCTTAATGCGTTTATGGTTTGGGTGAGAAGAGCAGCTGGTGTCAATGTTTACAACTCTGAGTCACGTCACAAAATCTCAAGGTAGTGGAAAGTCTTATGAGCCTTGGACAATTGTCCCACTGAGCAAAATTTGCCATGTTGTCAATCTCAGCTCTAAGGAACCAAACCTTCAAGTAAACAGCACCAGTCATTCAGCCCTTGGGTGGACACTGGTGACTATTGGATGAGCTGGAGCTACACATCTCTGTAAAACACTCATTACAGGCAGACACATAAAAGCATGAACACAACACTTCAACAGCTGATGTGCTACGAGAAAGAAACTTGTGTGTTTCTGACAACATCAACTCCCTTTTCACATCACAGAGTTCAGTTTTCACCCTGGTCACCCCATGTTGTTTTCTGAAGATGCATTTGTGTCTTCCAGCAACACTAATCCCAAGATCCACCTGCAGTGTGTGGTTATGGTCTGGGGACACAGCAGCTCCATCCTGTGCCCTTGGAAGCAGGACAGGAAAGAGTAGGATCTCCTGCAGTGCTGTTTTACTTACAGAGTGCAGTAGGCTGGCACATCCCTGCCCTGCAGAGGAGCAGAAAGGAACAAGCAGGCATGAGCTACATGGTCATTTAAACACTGCTTCCCTGTCCACATCTCTGCCAAGTCCACAGGACCCTGACCTGCTCCAAATCCCATTTTCATCAAGGATCAGGCCCCAGAAGCACAGGTGAGCCTGGTCTGGAGGGAATGAGGCACAATTTTGGCCCACTCCCATGTTTGTTTTTCTCCCAGTGATCTTCTCCAACCAGCTTTGAATCCACAAAGCAGACAGTAATCAATGTTTGAGCAGGAGAAATGGAAGAAGCAGTTCTAAAAGGAACAAAATCAGCCTTGCAAAGCTTTTGTTGGCTTTGAGTTTTTTCAGCACGTGGCTTTGGCCAAACATGCACATAACTTGCAGGGCACTTGGCTCTGCTGGCCTTTTGTTTAGAAAAGG
>WBNM01009920.1:0-79703 GCA_013399055.1 Ramphastos sulfuratus | reverse complement strand
AGAAAAGGGGGGGGGGGGGGGGTGTCATATTTCTGCATGTCTTCTGAGGGCACCATTCCACTCACTAATGTGGGATGGTCACACCCAGACATCTTGTGGGATTAGGTCAACGGATACTCATTTCTTAATTGTTAAGAAAGGCAGCCCTCAGGGAGAAGGATTCAAGAAGTATGCAGGATTAACAGAAAAATCAAGGAAGACAATTCAAGAGAGGCCAGTCACGCCTTACTAAACCAAAAACCTTAAAAAATAGGCAAAGACAGACCAAAAGGATGCTGGTCATTGTGGAATATCTCCCTGCGATGGCACTGGGTGAGGTACTTTCAGTGTGGTTGTGCATTTTTGGGTAAGTTGAGGATCTGAGTCACTGCTTTCCAAATCCTTCTGCTCACTTCAGCCTATGAGGGCAAGTAAAATCTCTGAATGGACCCAAATGTCTTTATAATCAACATCTGGCTCCAATAAGCAGCCCGATGGTCATGCTTTAACAATGTTTGTTCCAAACAAAATCTTTAACTAAACATTTTCTGAAAAGGGGTTTTGATAGCAGAGCTGCAATAGCTTGTGTTTGTTTTTCCTAGAGATCCCAGTTCTCTGGGGTTTAACTCATCCTCACACATTCTTTTGGGGCTGAAATTTGGTGAAGCAAAAGAGGTTTCTGCCATTACAACCTAATGAAGACATCACCGTGCTGATTTTTAATCTGCAAGCTCAAAACTGGAAGAGCAAAAGAGTAGGTGTTTGTAGGTGTTTGTAGCTGTCATTTTTGGCTACTCCCTCCTCTGTGTCCAAGACAGGCAGGACAAAGAAAGCTACAGCAAGAAGAATCAGGATAGACATCAAGAGAATTTTAAAAAAGGATTAGAAAGGTCAGGAAGAATTTCCATTTTGGGACTCACGTCTTAGAATCACAGAATCATAGACTGGTTTGGGTGGGAAGGGACTTCTGAAGCTCTTGTCCAACACCCCTGCAGTCAGCAGAGACACTGCTACTAGAGCAGGTTGCTCAAAGACCCAACCAATCTGACCTGGAATGGTTCCAACGATGGAGCAGACGTCTGCCAGACAATGATTCTGCCCTGTGACAGAGAGGGAGTGGACTTTTCAAGGCCCTTTCAGGCTGCTTACTCTGTGGTGCTGCCCTGCGGCCGGCAGCAGAGCCGCGTCACCTGTACACCAGCCACCGCCCCATACCAATCAGCTCGAGGTGTCATTTGCAAAGGGCAGTCGCCGGCCTGCTGGAGACTGCAGCCCTCTGCAGAAGAGACATCCAGTCTCCTTCCCTCATACGGCTAGAAGCCACAGTCAAGACCAGACTCGCCCGTCATCCAGGTTGTAAACTCCGTGCAGGAGGCCAAGTTCTCAGTCTAGACGAGGCCGGCAGAACGGTGTGAAGCGTGCTGCGGCTGGGGGAAAGGCAGCTCCAGCCTGTCGCAGCCAGGAGCAGGGCTGGAAAGCACGTGGGGCGCAGGCTCAGCAGGCAGGAGCTGCCTCCTGACCCCCCCTGAGCTCAGAGGGTTTGTGGCTGTCACACGAGGTGCAATTTGCTCAGTTCCCACCCTTCGGAGGTGGGAAGCGTGCAGGTACACGCAGGAGCAGCGGGCTCTGTGTCTGGCCCCGACGGTGACTCAGGCGGCTCGGCGATCCTGTCCTGCTGCTGCTGTCTGCATCACGGGGATGCAAACCCTTCTCTTGCTTACTAAATCACTGCCAAATAGACTTAACACATAAAAGAATAACTAATTCTAAAGCAGCTGGGAAGTCCTGCCTTTGCCTGCATCTGCTGTCACCAAAACATACGGAAACAAACCCCTGGCGTGCAGCAGCGGGAGCTGGGTCAGAGCCTGGCGGCCACGTGGCCTCCCCACCCTGTGTCCTGCTTCAGGATCCTGGGATGCTAAAGCAGGTAGCACTTGGGTATCTTCCCCTCCTGGCACTGGTTTAGCCATCACAGCTGACCCAAGGGAGGAACAACCAGAATTTGTCTTTATTTCCTAAATTTAGCCAAAGAAAAAGTTACAAAAGCTCCCTAATACTCATTTCTCTTTCTACATTTCTACTCATACCCTGTTCTTTCCAACTACTAAATGCAACCCCAAGATTAAAACTGAGTTTAACATCTCCTGTATTTTAGTTTTACACCTCACCCTCTCTGCAAAGTGGTCCTGGGTGAGATCCTGGACACTCAGTTACCCATCCACTAGGTCATCCACCACTAGGTAACACCATGTGCACCATCCAGCCCTGCAAACCTTGATTTGCAGTTTTTGTTTTGTGACTGTCCCTTTCCCATTCAAGAGACATTTCCTGGCTTCGCCTACAGAAAGGAAGGACACTTTGGAAAGCACAGATGTGGAGTCTGATTCCCATTTAGGACAGAGGGCCCCTTTCCCCTGTTCCAGCACTGCATAAAGGCTTAAATGCAAATGGGAACCAGGCCCTTGGAGGTCTCACTTTGAACAGGTTATATTCTTACCACTTTAAACAAACTTTTAGGAGAGGGGGGCAACTGAGTTTTAACCAGTCCAATATGGCATGGGCTGATGGCTTAGGCCTGATCTTTTTCTTGTTCCAGCATTTCCGACATCCTGGGCACGGCTGGAGAAGAGCTGGAGGGGAAGGGTCAGGCAGACAACTGCAGCAAAACAGAACCCCTCCCCCCCCCCTCCTTTTTTTTTTTTTTTTTTAAGTATCGGGTAAATATAAAGATACTGTATATGAACAAAAATGAAGCAAGTTCCACAGAGGATTTTAAGGCTTCCAAAAATATTCCCTCAGCCCTTGCCAAAGGTAATACAGCCAGACTTTCCATGGAAAGCATCATTGTGCATGGTGGGGTTCAAGGAGGTCGCTCTGCTTGAAGTGCACAAACAGCCAGCGCCCTGTCCTGTCCCTCCTCTCCACACACAGAAACAAGTGGCCTTTTTTTTTTCTTTTCCTGACCGGGGTGGGGGTGGGGGGCGGGGAAGAAAGAAAGGAGGAAAGAAAACAACTTTCTTCCCTCAAAGGTTGTAAAGAATTCACCCTCACTAGCAAGCTACAGCTTGTATTTACAAGAAGCCCGCTTAAGAGGACTTGGATGTTTATAGAAAACCTGGACATCAACAGGTTTGCTCGGGGGGTTCTGTATTTTTGGAGGGTTTTCCAAGCCACTCTTTCTTCCCAATCCCCAAACCACTGGCTGTAACAGATCCTGCAGTAAGGAGGTGGGAAACTCACTGATGCGAAGTTACTGCTAGCATTGCTACACCCTTCTTGAAGGGCTAGAAAATAACCTTCTTCTCTAAAGTAGCTGCTTTCCACCTAATTATCCCCAAAGCTTTGACTTGTAAACACCTGACCTAATTCTTTCCATGGGCAGCTTTTAATAACAGAAATTCTTCAAAAGTGTCTTTATGATGCATCACGCGGCGTTACCTTGTAAATAAGCTGTGAGCCAAGCCAGCGTTTTACAGTGCACCAGGAGAAAGACACTTAGTCACCAAATACTCAGCGTTAGTCAGGCTGGCAGAGCTCAGGCTGCATCTCAAATCCACCTCCAAGCTGCTGCTGAGGAAGGAAGGTCCTTAGAGCTTGTCCTAAGAACAATACCATATATATTTCCTTGCATTTTTGGATCACAAAACTTGCTACAAATACGTATTAGTAAAGATGCAAAATTTATTCAGCACTTAGGTAGGTTGAAGGGAATGTAAAAAGACAATGAAGGATGCTTGGGCTTCCTCTGCTCAGCATCACTGGTACAACATAGTACCAGTGACAAGCACACTGGACACTGGACACATCACAGGCATCCCAATGTCCTTGTGTAGACTGCATGTGAAGGTAACTGTGACAAACCCCAGAAGCCTCTCTAAGAGGTTAGGAGATTTCCCTGCAGCAACTCTACAAGCCAAGGGAAGAGCTGGAAGTGGAATTCCAATCTCCTCACTTCCTCATCCCATACTCCATCTCTTCTTTTGGCACTCCATTTCACAGCTGATTTGGCAAATCCTCCCTATTTGCATTTTGGATTTGTATATATTTGTATAGGGCCATGCCCAAACCTGAAGTTGTTTCAGTAGTGCACACACACACCTAAATTAGTGAATAAACCATATTTGGTGTCTGGGCTGAGCCTTGGTCCATCAAAGTCCAGTGTGACCCAGCAGAAAGGCACAGCCCTGGGAAGACCTTTCCTGGACTACTGTGTGCAGCTCTGAAGCCTGCAGTACAACAAGGACATGAACATGTTGGAGTAGGTCCAGAGGAAGCCACAACAATTGTGCAAGGGCTGAAAGCCCTCTGCTGTAAGGACAGGCTGAAAGAGTTGTTCAGCCTGGAGGAGAGAAAGCTTCAGGCTGGTGGCCTTTCAGGACGTAAAGGGGCAAGAAAGATGGGACCATGACTTTTCATCAGGATCTGTTGTGACAGGACAAGAGATGATAGTTTAAACTAAAAGAGGGAGATCCAGATTGGAGAGAAAGAAGAAATGTTTTACCTTGAGGGTGGTGAGACCTTGGCCCAGGTTACTCAGAGAGGTGGGAGATGCCCCATTCCTGGAACCACTCCAGGTTGTTTTGGGGGCTCTGAGCATCCCACTTTAGTTGCAGCTGTTCCTGCTCACTGTTGAGAGGTTGGAGTACATAAACTTTAACAGGTCCCTTCCACCCAAACCAGTCTATGAGAGCAAGGGGCAGAGAAGGGATGTAGGCAGTGCTGCCAGGTGCTGCTGGCCTTCAGCAAGAGAGATCCAAGCTCCTGGCTGGAGGGAGGGAGTTAAGAAGCAGCCTGGAGAAAGAGTTGCCGAAAGCATTGCAACACGATAGAAGCTCCGCAGGCCTTTGATCTCGGAGCTGTTCTTGAACTGTCACTTTAATGATGTGTCAAAGACTAAAAAGAGTTGAGATTAAGAATACTGGAGCCTGGGGAGAAGGAGAAGGCCATTTTAAGCCCTTTGGGTCTTCGCTGGGTTTCTGGAAGCCTTTAGATCCTTACTTCGTGCTGTGCACCAACATATATCTGAGAAGCAGGTCAGATCTGCAGTCCTGCACCGCAGTTTGCCGTACGAAAGGCCTCCATGCTCCCTGCACGGGCAGATCCCTGCCTGCTCCCAACGTGCACGTGCACGCTCGGCTCCAGCAAGCTTTTTTTTGCACGAAAGGCTGAAGTGAGTTGTTTTCCTGAGTTTCTCTGTGGGATGCTCTCCCCTTTTATCCCAAAAGCTGAGATAGGGAACGGGGTGGTGGCTGTGAAATAGGCAGGTCTTCCTTAAAGCAGCCTGAAGTGCAGAAAAGGCCGGGGGGGTTGATCAGTCAGCGACTGGCAGGAGGACATTTGGGCTCTCTGCAACTGCATATATTTCATTAATATCCCAGCCAGCTTTAATGGCATTACCATCAGGTTAATCTACTTTAGATTAATGAACCCTAGTTTCAGCCAGGCAAGCTAATTAAGATGATTTTCTTTGAACTTGTTCTAATGAATGTATTAATATCATTCAGGGCTTCTTTTGGAGCTACAAGCATGGCCATGTTATTCCTGAGAAGAGGCCAAACATTTTTTATTAGGGAATCATGTGCTGTGCAGAGTCTGAGACTGCCTTGCCTTTGTTTTCTCTGTGCTGCACCTTTGCTCTGTCTGCAGAGAAAGCAAAGCTCTTTGGTTTGCAGATTTTGCTGTGGTTCCACAAGTCAGTAAGAGTTCAGGAGTGCTCTGAACATGCACAGCATTAGACTTTAAAAATAACTTTACTCTTGACTAGCTCTAGTCCTTAAAAAAAAAAAAATTAAATTTCTTTAAATGCTTTAAATTTAAACTGCTTCTCTGCCTTCATTCCATTGAAGAGAGATTCAAAAAGCAAAATGGCAAAGCCATAGCTTTGTGTGAATGATGCTCACATTGGTATCACGGTTAGAAGAACTTTAGGGTTGCCTGGTTCTTTTCAGTTCAAAAAGATCTCTAAGATCTAAGTCTATCAATCTAAGACCACCATGACTGTTAAACCATGTCCTGAGGTGCCCTATCCACATTTTTTTTTTAACATCTCCAGAGATGGTGACTCCATCACCCCCCTGAGCAGCCTATTCCAGTTCCTGAGCATTCTTTCAGTAAAGACAATTTTTTTCTAATATCAAATCTAAACCTCCTCTGGTGCAACCTGAGGCCATACGCTCTCATTCTACCACTTGATAGCAGAAAGAGACTGACCCACGCCTGGCTCCAGCCTCCTTTCAGGAAGTTGTAGAGAGTAATGAGATCTCTCAGCCTCCTCTTCTCCAGACTAAACAATCCCTGTTCCCTCAGCCACTCCTCATAAGACTCGTTCTCCAGGCTTTGTTCACCAGCTTTGCTGCCCTTGGTTCCTGAATGCCACTCACCCATCTGATGGTAAGACACACTTCGAGGCAGAAGCATTGGGCACAGTACCTAGGGTAAAATAATGGCACATTCCCTGGGAAAAGCTACACCCAGCTCAAATCAAATCACATGAGAAAAGAAGTGTGTCTCTGTGTGTGTCTCTGTGAAGCCCTGACCGTAAGATTGGCTTACCTCAGCCTAAGTTACTTGATGTGCTCTTCTCCCAGGTCCATCAAACCTCAGAAACTTATGTGCAAACTGACTCCCTCCCCAGTACACAGTCTACAAAACTTGTCCCATAGGGTGAGTACTATTGGAGTACTAGAGCAGCAAGGCAGGGAAAGAAAACTGTGCCCATCCAAAACTGATGCCAGCAAGATGGGTTTGCTCCCATCATAGTGCGTGGCTAGGAAGGTAGCAGAGATGGGAAGAATCCCCAGAGCTTGGAGCAGAAGGAAGATGGCAAGGAGCCAAGTCTGAGGTGTAGATAGTTGGGCTGGGTTGGGCAGGTATACGGCCCCCAACCATCAAGGGCACAGCCCAAGTGCAATTAGACTTTCTAGAGTGCTGATGAGCCACAGAGACACAGCATGGCTGCTACACTTTTTCTAGATGATTCGGTGGCAACTTCCCATGTGGGTAGGGCTGCAAGGCCAGGTTAAAGGCCAGAGTTCAAAGGATGGAGAAATAACTTCCAACTTGGCTCCTCTACAAGCTGCCTTGCACCCAGGTCTCTTTTGGACACTGCTATGGGAATCTTCCTGAGCTGTTGTTTTGAGCAGACATTAAAACTGCACAGGGATAAATGCTGTGAGTTTGCTAAACCTCTTGTGCTCTGTCTTCCTGACAGCCACTGTCCTACCCACGTCCCTGGGGAAGTTACTGAGGAGACAATCTTCTAAATGACACCTTTCTCCAGCTCCAAAGGCACCCAGCTTCATCACTCTCAGCCTCCCGCCATTCCAGCCCAAGGCTTGGGAGCAGCTTCCAAACCCCAGTCCCTATGTGTACAACATGAGGCTGGCTTAAATAAGCTCTTTAATGAGTTGTTACTCAGATGAATGAGAAAACCACAGGTCCCATCTCTCAGAGTCACAATCCTTCACCATAAACATAACAAGCAGCTTGGAAAGAGCTCTGTATAAACATTGCCACACAGGTATCATTCAAAAATGGGGACTATGAGCATTCATTATTTTTTCTCTCCTCTAAATAAGCAGCCTGCAATCAGTGTGCCAGGCCAAGGTGGAGTTTATTTATAACTGCACATTTCTGATGAATCACAGGAGGAAATGCATGCAGACTGGAGACAAAAGTCTGCAGCCGCTAAACCAAATAGGAAATGCTCTTTACATCTGCCTCTTCAGTTGGCATCCACTTCCCCTCACAGCCTCTCTTCTGCTGGGTAGGCCTGTTTATTTTGGGGCTCCTTTTGTTTGCAAAGCCAAACAGAGCTTCTGATTTTTTGGTATTTTTCTGTTTTGTTGTTTGTGGTATTTTTTTTCCTTTGTAAATAGGACTTCTCACTTATTCAAGAACCAAATTAATAACAGTGGAACTGGGATCACCTTCCTGCATAGAGCTGTTTACCCTCTTCAGGGAAAACAAACCAATGGAGTGGAAATGGGGTGGAAAACCAGCCTCAATAGAAGGATATAAAGGACAATGGTGGAGCAACCTTATGAGAGAATTCCTGTCTATTTTACATTAGATTTAAATATCATAAAATCATAGAATAAGTTGGGTTGAAAGGAACTTAAAGATCAACATAAAGGTGTCTAGCGCTGAGTACTGTGTTCAGTTTTGGGCCCCTCACTTCAGAAAGGACTTTGAGGTGCTGGAGTGTGTCTAGAGAAGGGCGATAAGGCTGGCGAATGGTCTTGAACACAAGTCTTGTAAAGGCTGAGGGATATGTGCTTGTTCAGCCTGGAGAAAAGGAGACTGAAAGGAGACCTCACTGCCTCTACATATTCCTGAAAGGAGGCTGGAGTGAGGTGGGGGCTGGCCTCTTATCCTAGGTAACAAGTGACAGGGTGAGAGGAAATGGCCTCAAGTTGCACTGGGGGAGGCTTACTTTGGATTTTAAGAAAAATTCCTTCCCTGGGTCATCAGGCACTGGAATAGGCTCTGCCCAGGCAGGTGGAAGAGTCACCATCTCTGGAGGTGTTTAAAACCTAACACTTGTGTACAGGTTATGGTTGGACTCAATCTTAAGGTCTTTTCCAACCAGGTGATTCCATGATTCTATGACTATATATTAATTAATTTGAAGTATTTATAATCAGTACAAATCACTAATTGGCTACTACTTACATCTTAGCAATAAGTTTCCAAGTGATGGAACATCCAGTGATGTTTCAGTGTGCTGGTTTGAGGCTAACTGGAATATTTTAATGGAGAAAATGATATTATAGGCTGTGAAAGGAAAACAATGGTGATGTCTACTTCACTCATAGGCTTGCTGAGATGTATAAGAATAAGAACACAAAACATTGATAAGACTCTCAGGGTCTTGTCTCTGCCTCTCTGGGAGCTTCTTGCATCCTATCCTCTCTGCTGAATAATCTAACTAACCACTTTTCCTTCTAACCCCCCTGGCTGATCCTCCAAACTCACCTTGTGCATAAGCCAAACCCTGGAGTAAGGTAGAAGGGGTGGGGAGAAGGTGGAAGGGTGGTTGGGAGCCCCTCCTGGGGACTCTGATTTCTGGGAGGGGTGTTGTGTTTCTGTATTACCTTTAACTTGTATATTTCTGTAACTATTCCTGTCTATTGTGTATATCTCTGCTTGTACATTGTGCTGAGCTGTAAATAGAGCTTCAGTCCTTAACTTCCAGCCGGCTGAGTCTAGTCCGGGTGATTTTACAAAGTGCGGGGGGGGCAGTGAACTCCCAAACCATGACATTCAGCTAAGGAACAAGTCATAGAACAAGAGGAAAGAGCCTCATGTTGTGTCAAGGGAAGTCGAGGTTGGATATTAGGAAAAATTTCATTATTGAAAGCGTTCTCAGGCATTGGGACAGCTTGCCCAGGGTAGTAGCAGTCNGTGATTCCATGATTCTATGACTATATATTAATTAATTTGAAGTATTTATAATCAGTACAAATCACTAATTGGCTACTACTTACATCTTAGCAATAAGTTTCCAAGTGATGGAACATCCAGTGATGTTTCAGTGTGCTGGTTTGAGGCTAACTGGAATATTTTAATGGAGAAAATGATATTATAGGCTGTGAAAGGAAAACAATGGTGATGTCTACTTCACTCATAGGCTTGCTGAGATGTATAAGAATAAGAACACAAAACATTGATAAGACTCTCAGGGTCTTGTCTCTGCCTCTCTGGGAGCTTCTTGCATCCTATCCTCTCTGCTGAATAATCTAACTAACCACTTTTCCTTCTAACCCCCCTGGCTGATCCTCCAAACTCACCTTGTGCATAAGCCAAACCCTGGAGTAAGGTAGAAGGGGTGGGGAGAAGGTGGAAGGGTGGTTGGGAGCCCCTCCTGGGGACTCTGATTTCTGGGAGGGGTGTTGTGTTTCTGTATTACCTTTAACTTGTATATTTCTGTAACTATTCCTGTCTATTGTGTATATCTCTGCTTGTACATTGTGCTGAGCTGTAAATAGAGCTTCAGTCCTTAACTTCCAGCCGGCTGAGTCTAGTCCGGGTGATTTTACAAAGTGCGGGGGGGGCAGTGAACTCCCAAACCATGACATTCAGCTAAGGAACAAGTCATAGAACAAGAGGAAAGAGCCTCATGTTGTGTCAAGGGAAGTCGAGGTTGGATATTAGGAAAAATTTCATTATTGAAAGCGTTCTCAGGCATTGGGACAGCTTGCCCAGGGTAGTAGCAGTCTCCCCATCCCTGGAGGTGTCTAAGAGTCATGTAGGTGTGTTGCTGAGGGATGTGGTTTAGTCAAGGACTTGTCAGTGTTAGGGTAATGACAGGACTTAATGATCTTGAAGGTCTTTTCCAACCTAGGCAATTCTGTGATTCTGTGTGATTCTGTGACATGTCAGTGGCACTCCTATAGGTCTTGTTTTTCCCTGTACTGGCCCTAACAACACTCAGAAGAACAAGCTGCTTATGTTTCCCTAACAGAATCCCATAGATCTCCAAGGGAAACAATACCAAACCCATGGAGATTCACCCATGTCCATGCAACAAAGTAGCAGAGCTGGAGGGAGAACCCACGTGTGTACCTACTGTACACTGACTTTATGGACCACCCTACGAGCTTGAGAACTCTGTCACTGCAGTGAAATGTTTGCTCTGTTTGAATATGAGCTGAAGTGAGATAAGAAACAAGCCCTTGTTCATAAGCCTTGCCCTTCTCCAAGGGCTGGTGCTCCCTCTGTGTGCGTGTGCATACGAAACCTGCACATTAGCTATTTGATCACCCCTACTTATTGCAGAATTTGTATGCAGAAAGCTGGCATGGGCTTTCCTTCCTGAGATTTTAAAAATCTTTCCAGTCCCACTGGAGAGAGAAATCACACTGCCAACTTATGCTTTTTTTTTTTCTTTCCAAGGGTTTTATAGAATGTGCTATGCATGCAAAACGGAGTCTTTAACTGTTAGAAAAATACAGTCATCTGAATTACGAGAAACAAAAATAGACACACACACACAAAAAAACAACCCAGAAACAAAGATGGATGATTTTCTCCACTTCAGCCTTGCTGGAGGAAGGAACACCCTGGTAATTATTTTCTATGGTAAACACTACAGTTTGTATCATAGAATTGTTTTGGTTAGAAAAGACTTATTAAGGTCATCAAATTCAACCGTTACCTAACTCTACCAAGTCTGGGGCTTAAACTATGCCCCTCAGCAACACATCTCTGCCTCTCTGAAACACCTCCAGGGATAGGGATTCAACCACCTCCATGAACAGCCTGTTCCAGGCTTTGAGAACCCTTTCTGTGAAGAAGTTTCATCTAATATCCAACCTCCCCTGGTGCCACTTGAGGCCATTTCCTTTCATCCTATCATTTGTTCCTTGGGAGAAGAGACCGAAACCCACCTCACTCCAACCTTACTTCAGGGAGTTGTAGAGTCAGAAGGTCTCCCCTCAGCCTCCTCTTTTCCAGGCTGAACAACCCCAGATCCCTCAGCTACAGACCTGTTCTTCAGACCCCATCAGCTTCATTGCCTTTCTCTGGACATGCTCCAGCACCTCAATGTCCTGCTTGTAGTAAGGAACCCAAACCTGAACACAGCATTCAGGGTGTGGCTTCACCTTTTCAGCTGCACTAGCACAGCTCAGAGCTTCTGGACATTGCCGATGCTTAGAAACATTTTCCTTTGCCCCCAAGGAAGGAAAGCTGCCTTTGCTTCCCCAAGCCCTACAAGGGGAGCAGAGCAGACCCAGCGTCTTTTATTTCTGCTCACTTTTTATAGTAGGTTTAAAAATATCAACATTGGCGTGGAAAAATGATGCAAGCAATAACTTCACACGGTCAGAACAATAGCAGCAGTCAAGGCAAAGCCAATGAACATGCTGATGAAGTATCAAACCTCTCCCTCACTTTCGTCAGAGGCTGCTGGAGTCTGTGGTTTGTAGGCACTGGAGGGGCAGAACTCATACTTCTGCAATCTTGGTTTTGTGGAATGCTCTGTTGCCTCCTGACCTTCAGAGCGGGGATCTGGCCAGACTGAAACAGCACTTGAGCAGCTTGACTGCTCTCAGGAGCAGTCCTGAGGTCCTTCGTCCCCATTCACTGGCCCATAGAGAGCCATGGGAGTCTTCCTATTAATTTTACAGGCCTCAAGAGCAAGGCTTTATTTTTGGTGGCAACCTTGAGTGGGTTTAGGAGCTTTACACTCTCAAAAGTAATCTCCAAGCTTTTTCTCTGCCTGTCTTCTTACCAAAAACGACCTGGTCTGAGTAATAACAGCAAAAAAACCCCACACATCATCTCTGCACCCATCTGAAGGGCAGCAGCATGTTCTCGTGCCAGGTCTGGCCCCAGGAATGGACCTTTGAATGGAGCCACGTTTCCCAGTTGCCAACACAGCTCCCAGTGTCAGGGATTCAGAGGTACTCAAAGGCTTTCAAAACTGTGGAGGCACATGTTTGAGTAACAGCTTGCTCCTAACATTCAGAAGAGCTGTACGACGTCTCCTGCCAGAAACAACGCAAACGAGCGGTACTGGAGGAGCGGGGTTCGGGTGACCGCTTCTAGTGCCATTTTCAGGACACTGAGGGAAACTTGGTGTTCTCAAAAAAAAAACCCAATAAAAAGAATTAAAATAGTTCACCTAATGAAAAACTGATAAGAAAATCATTGCAATGCCAAAAGGCCTCTCTCTTGCACAAATCAAATACCAATTCTTGTGATACTATATATATTTATTGGTTAAAAGCACATACCAGCCTGTCCACATCGCTGATCGGTGCCCAGTTTATAACACCTCTGTGGCTTTTAGTTTCTCACCCAGGCACATCAAAGCAGGGGACAGTTAGCCAAGGAAAACTTCATTGTTAGTATTAACTCACTCCAAGAAAAAGATTTTTGGAAGTTTGAGAATTTTTCACTTCATGGCAATTGTTGATTAATGAACCTCAATAGGCTGCAGCCTAAAAGAGGACTTTGTTAATAAAAAATGCTAAACAGCCCAGGCAGAGTAAGGAGACACTTTCTTTGAACATAACTGATACAAAGGTGTACACAAAAAGAGAACCATGAAGATGGATTTATTCAGTGTGATCTTGCTTGCTTTCCTTAGAAAAAGAAATCCAGTTACTGAGGACAGGAAGAGAAATAAAAACCCCATAGATTCTTGATTCATAGAATGGTTTGCATTGGAAGTGACCTTACAGATCATCCAGTTCCAAGTCCCTCACCATGGGCAGGGACACCTCCCACTAGAACAGGTCACTCAAGGCCTTGTCCAACATGGCCTTGAACACCTCCAGAGAGTAAGCATCCACAACCTGCCTGGGTAACCTGTTCCAGTGTCTCACCACCCTCACAGTAAACAATTTCTTCCTAACACCCAGACTAAATCTGTCCTTCTCCACTTCACCCCCCTTGTCCTATCAGTACAAGCCCTTGTAAAAAGTCTGTCCCCAGCCTTCTTGTGGCCTAGCAGACAGAACATGAAATCAGGGTAACTTCAGCTATATTCTCCCTCTGATGGAGAGCTCATTTTAACAAGTTGGTGAGGCAGTTGAGAACTATTTGGCATATGGACTCTGTCCTGGTTTGGACATTAGCTCCTTAGCACTGTTGGAGCCCATGTGAGAATCACAGATTCACAGAATCACAGAATGACAGGGGTTGGAAGGATAATCTAGTCCAATACCCCTCCCAGAGCAGATTCACCTAGAGCAGGTTGCACAGGATGACATCCAGACAGGGACTCCCCCACCTCTCTGGGCAGCCTGCTCCAGTGTGCTACCACCCTCTAAGTAAAAAACTTTCTCCTCAGGTTTAGATGGAACTTCCCAGGATGACCCCATCTTGGTCTGCTTCAGCCAGTTGGAGTGTGCACAAAGATGTGGAGACCTAATGGCAGAAAAAAATCTCAGTCCTTTCCTCTGGGATGCCTGAGACTTAAGTCTTTGTCTGTTATTTCGAGGTGCCCACTGCAGACAGGGAGCAGGAATTATGGTGACAGGCTGTGTATTTAGGGAGCCTGCATTGCAGCTAGAGGAAAGGGCTGTATTATGGAAATTATATGGGAAGGGATATGCCCAGGCAGCCTCAAATCTTTGTGTCAGGGGGTGGTTAGATGATGGAATGGGACTGCTGTTTACTGTGGAATGTCCCTTCTGTCTAAAAGTTTCTGAGAAAGAAAGGAGAATTGTGTGCTTTCATTAAATTCAGTATTTGGATCCTGCCTGGGTGATAAGAAGCAGTCTATAAACCACCACATAAACCAGCTGTAAATCATCATCCAAGCTATTAGAGCCTCTGGGATCTTTCACAGATTCTTTACCCCCACTAATTCATAAGCACAATCCGAAATGTCACCCAGACACTTCTCCCCTAGGCCTTATTTTTCATTTTGGGCTGGAAGTTTGAATTCACTACAGATCCAAAGTAGTATTTATCCCAGATGGGTTTCCAAGCACCACAACACTGCTGTGCCTGTGAATTCCCTTTATCATGCAGTCTTCAGCACACCACACAACGTGACACATGGCAGACCTCTCAAGCGTGGATCTCCGATTTCCATAGAGCACAGTTGTAATGGTGCAACAAGGCAACAGAAAAAGTTGAAACTCATGATCCTGCAGCACAGTCCTCATACTGAGCCAGCACACCTCTCTCTGAAAGCAGGGCAGATGCTTACACAGAGCCCCACCATCCTAGGAACAGACCTCCATGCCAGGAGATGAGAATATCCTTCAGCAGCTGGAGTTCCCAGAATGACAGAGGTTGGAAAAGTACGCTAGAGATCATCTAGTCCAACACCCCTGCCAGAGCAGGTTCACCTTGTGCAGGTTGCACAGAATGGTGTACAGGCAGGCTTGGAATGACTCCAGAGATGGAGAATCCACCACCTCACTGGGCAGCCTGTTCCAGTGCTCCACCACCCTCAACATGAAGAAGTTCCTCCTCATGTTTAGATGGAATTTCCCATGGAATGTAACACAGACAATGAGGAGATTGCAAAATGTTTGAGGACAACACTGCCACTCATTAAGGATGGTGAAGAACTTTCAGATCATTGAGTCAAACCATTAACCCAACACTGCCAAGGCCACTACTAAACCACATCCCTCAGAAACACATCTACACAGCTTTTCAAAACTGCCAGAGATTCAGACTCCACCACTTCCTAGGATAGCCTGTTCCAGAGCTTGACAACCCTTCTGGGGAAGAAATTGTTCCTACTGTCTGACCTGAACCTTCCCTGGTGCAATCTGAGGCCATTTCCTCTTGTCCTGTCACTTGTTACCTGGGAGAACAGACCATGCTCATTAGGCATGTAGACAGAAAAGATGTTTCCTGCACCGCTTAACAGGAAGAGAAAATGCCCCAGGCCCTGTCTCTCAATGCATCCACTGAGCAGGAGGACATCTGTCAAAGCAACACCAGTGGTGTTGCAGTGACACTGCTGTGCTGGTGCCATCGATACCTCAAAGAGGTTATACATGAAAGACCTGCCTCATTTTAGTTTCCATTTTCCAGCCCTTCCCCTCGTTCCTTCCTGCCTACAGTTCTCCTTGGATATCTCTACTAGGATCTCATCCAGTCTTATGTCTACCTCACAGTCAAGACAGATCAATGCTAGCACCACAGAGGGGTGTTTCAAAGCTGTTGCCAGACTAAGCAGCTCTGGGTGCTAACTCACTAATACTTTCTCTTTCTGATACTTCCAAATGACCATATTGGTACCTCTAAAGTCCCATTTCAATCACTACTTTTACCAGACATTAATTCACCCACAGTAAATCAAAGTAGATAAGGCAATTACAGGGTTATGAATACTAGCAAGCAGCTCCAAACTCAGTGTACTTTGCATGTTGACACGTACAAAAGATGTTATTGCTGTCAGGGGATTGTTTTCAGCAGGTTGACTAAGACAGGAAACAAGATGCAGGTGGTTAGTGTGATGAAGCCAGCACTGCTGGGGTATGCTTATGGTAGATCTCACCCTGCGGTAACAAATGCAGAACCCTGATGGTGGTATGGACTTGTTTGTTGTATTAAATCCATCAGCAGGAGCTGGCTGCCAATGTGAGTTTGCACGGAGCACACCTGGGCCTTCATCTCAAATGCAGCTTCCGTGTTGCATCAGGTAACGTAAACAGAAACAACAATATTGTCCTCCCACTATTTCTTCTGTGAAATGGAAGGTTTTCCTCCAGTACCACCTTTGTGCAACAACTGTGAAGCCAATTGGCAGCTCCAGACTTTTTTTTTTTAATTCCCTGGCCATGTACCAATTGTGTTGGAGAACCCAACTTCAAAGGCAAAGCAGTGGGATAAAGGGCTCTGCCTCTACCCTGCCAAGAATGCTTCTCTTAGACAGGTTGAGAGGAGATGATAAGTTGGAAGAAAACCAAGTACCTTTGGCAAATCTGGTTCCAAAGGTTTTACTCTCAAATGTTAAATAAATAAAATAAAAAGCAGGGAGACTGCAGAACATCCCCAGCTGTCTTCCTCCATGGAACACAGATCTGCTTTATTCTCTGTGAGCATCTAGTAACATCTGTGAAGATACCTATCCAAATCCATCCATGGCTTACCTTCATGGAATGAATGTTGACACTGAAACAAAATGCTCTTGTGCTTTAGCAGGGAATGGGAAGATTTAAGAGGCATAACCGGATCAAAGAGTATCAATGAGACAAAGTTCATCTGAATGACTGGAAGCTGGAAGAGAGTAGATTTTGACTGGAGATTAGGAATGAATTTTTTTATAGTGAGGGTGGTGAGACACGGAAACAGGTTACTCATGGTGCTGGAACTAGATGACCTTTAAGGTCCCTTCCAACCCAAACCATTCTAGGGTTCTATGATCATTTGTAGCCCTTCCATACCTGTAAGTTGGAGAAGGGTCTGGAGAACAGGGCTGGTGAGGAGTGGCTGAGGGAACTGAGATCGTTTAGTGTGGAGAAGAGGGTGCTGAGGGGAGACCTCACTGCTTTCTACAACTTCCTGAAAGGAGGTTGCAGCGAGTTGAGGGTTGGTCTCTTCTTCCTAGTGTCAGGTGATAGAATGAGGAAAAATGGCCTGAAATTGTGCCAGGGGAGGTTTAGGTTGGACATGAGGAACAATTTCTTCACTGCAGGAGCTGTCAGGCACTAAACAGGCTGCCCAGGGAGATGGTGGAGTCACCATCCCTGGAGGTGTTCAAGCTATGTGAGACCATGGCACTTGGGGGCATGGTTTAATGGCCGTGGTGGTGTTGGGTTGAGCTTGATGACCTTAGAGGGCTTTTCCAACCCAAACAATTATATGACAACACAAGACTACTCCCCTGTGAGCTTCTAGTTCAGTCAAGCACTTAAGCTCATCATACATGAGCAGAAAGAAGTCACTAAACAGAGGAGCTCAGGCCAAGTAAGGAGGCCCAGCCAGCATCCATGGGCAATGCTAGGGTGACCATCAACTCTCTTCCTGTGTAATCAGAGGGCCATCAGGCCCCCTGGCCTTTGTCCCCTTCCCATTCACACAGTGCACAGCATAGGGACTCACCAGTGATAAAAGGAGGACTCTGCCCAGTTTGGCACAGCTTGGGGCTTTTGCCTTTCCTGGGGCTGATTAAAAAGGGGAGTGGGCAGGGAGGGCAAAGTAGTCATACCTGGAGTGGGAGGAGACTCAGGTGCTCTGGGTTTGGGGGGAAAAAGGGGAAAATACAGTGTGGGGTGGGAAAGGGACAGATATGGTGGAAAAGGGGAGGGGGTCCTGAGAGGAAGGAGATGGAGAGGAAAAGGATGGAGATAGAAAGAAAAGGAGGAAGATGGGGGGAAGTAGGAGGTGGAGAGGAAAGGAGGGAGATGGGGGAAAAAGGAGATAAAAAAATAATAAAAATGAAAGCTGGACTGTAAAACCAAAACCAAAAACAGGTGGTCCTGCTCTGGCAGGGATGTTGGACTGGATGATCTTTTGAGGTCACTTCCAGCCCCTGACATTCTGTGATTCTGTGATATTTCAGCGGAACAATGCCCAGGGGCTGGGCTGTCCAAGGACCTGTAGTTGGGCGTAGGAAGGGGCAGATAAGATTGTCCAATTCCTTCTTTTTCCAGTGTGCAGCCTGCCTGCTGCCAATTCCAGGTGTTCAACAATAAGGCAGCAGTTACTCCCCACTAACACCTATAATTTGAGTCACTGGGACATTTCCTCTGGCATTTCAAAGCATATGGAAAGGAATGTGAAAACCTTTCATTAGCCACAGGCAGGCAGCTGCTGTCAAAATCACTCAGACGTGCCCAAAAAGTTTTCCAAAAAACATATTGATGCCTCCTAGTTGCTGGGCACCAGGGAACACTGCAGACCCAGACCATCAACAAAGTGTGGATTTCTCCATACTAAGTATGCAGGAACAACTGCAACCGCTCCCATTCTTTGGAAGGGTTTTAAAACCAGAACATGATGTTCAAATCACTAATCCTCACAAAGAACCACCCTGTGCTGTCTTACACAGGGAGGAGGGATTCCCCAGCCTCCAGGGAATGCCGGCTCCTTCTCCCAGGAAGGGCACATGGGGTTGGAGCTGAAGGCTTTTTTTCTGCTGTCGGTCGTGGAAGGACCTGCAGCCTCTCCTGCTCCCACGATACCCTTGCTCTACAGATTGGGGAGAATATCTGCCCACGTTCCATGGGATGGATAGAATTTGCCAGATTTTGTGTTTATCATGGAATTTCTACCCAGCTTCAGGAATCCCTGTATTTTATAAGAAAACAGAGTGGCATATGAAAACATTCGCCGTGGTGTTTTATTTATACAATTAATGGGCAACAGAATATAATGTACTTTTATGCACCCCACCTCCCTGCCCCAAAAAACAGTTTTGTTTGACAGACAGTTTTGTTCCACCATCCCCAGGGATACATTAACCTCTGCAAAGTCCACGCTTGAGTTCAGAATTGGCATCACCACTCCTTCTCCTGCAAAGAAAAACCAAGCAAGCTCAACACTGAGCCTCTCTTTCCCACTAGAAGGGATTCTTTCAGTTGCATCCCTTGCTGGAGTCCTGCAACACAGTGGCAGTTTGAAGGCTACCACCACCACATCACGCTAAGTGGGAGGCTGGACCAGTAAGATACTGAGATACTACAGAGCAGCATAGAAGACAACTGCTTCTGTATGTACTTTTACCAGTCCCCGTGCTGCTCATGGATCTGAAGCTCTCCATGTGTTGGGAATCTGTCATGGATATGATTCTGCCAGGATCATAGAATCGTTTTGGTTGGAAGAGACCTTTAATAACATCTAGACCAGCTGTTAACCCAGCACTGCCAAGTCGCCGCCGCTAAACCATGTCCCTCAGTACCACATCTACAGGGCTTTGAAACCTCTCCAGGGATGGGGACTCTACCACTGCCCTGGGCAGACTGGGCCAGGCCTTTCCATGAAGAAATTGTTCCTCCTGTCCAACCTAAATCTTCCCTGGCACAACTTGAGGATGTTTCCTCTTGTTCTCTCACTTGTTCCTTGAGAGACGGGAACAACACCCAACTGGCTCCAAAATCCTTTCAGAGAGACAGACAGAAGGTCTGCCCTCAGCCTCCTTTTCTCCAGGCTAAACAATCCAGTTTCCTCAGTAGACCTGTGCTCTAGACCCTTCACCAGCTTTGTTGCTGGACACACTCCAGCACCTCAACATCCTTCTTGGAATGAGTGCCCCAAAACTGAACCCAGTATTTGAGGCATGGCCTCACCAGTGCTGAGTACAGAGGAAAATTCCTTCCTTGGGCCTGCTGGTCACACTAATGCTAATACAGGCCAGTCATGGATCCCAGTCTGTAAACCCCACCAGAACTACACAATCAAACTTAGGAGGTCACAGAATGTCCAGCCTTGAGGGCAATTCAAGCCCCATGTTTATCAGAGGAGACAAAAATCTACAGAGGTTTCCCAGTAAGGCACTTGCACTCCTGGTTTGCTGGTTATCCCTAGGATGGCCACACTCCTCTTTCTCCATAGAGAAGTGCACTATGATTCAGGGCCAGTTATTGGTGTCCTAATTCAACCAAAGTTCAGACTTAGGGAAGAACAAATAGGAGATTTGCAAGAAGATATTTGAGAATAAATCTGAAATGGCAACCCAGCTCAAATCTTCAAAAGGCAACCCCCTCCGAGGATTTCCTGGATGTTTCTTCCCAACGTGTCTTAGCTAAACTGGTTTAAGAATGGATAAAACCACTATGAAGATGTCTACACTGGGGCAGTCTAGGAGTTTAATTAGATCAATTTGAAACTGATTTAGTTAACCCAGTGAATGTTTCCTAATGTGGAGCAGACTTTGAATTTCAAGCACATCAAACCTCATTACATCTACGCTTTATTAGAACAGTGCTTCTCTCCATGCTCTCATGGCAGATTCCTGCCTCCTGAGGTTTGGGCTGGAATGCCAACAATTCATTTTAATGCACTTCAGACATTTGAAAGCTTTGCTGAGCTAGCCCCAAAATAACCACTGATAGTAGGTGGCAAGCACCCTGAAATGATTAGGGCTTTTTTTTTTCTGTTGTAATTCAGAAAAAAAAAATAGATGAAAAAAAATAGCAAAACTGATGTGGACAGGATAAGATTAAGAGAGCAAAGGCATGTTCTGGTATGTTTTGAAGTGAAAAATGGTTGAACTTGATGCCTCAACATGAGTTACATTTAGAACTATGTCTTTGGAGAATAATGGTCACTGGGTATGTTACAGAATCATAGAATCATACAATTGTTTCAGTTGGAAAAGACCCCTAAGATCACTGAGTCATGTTGGGGCTTTACTCAGTTCAGTTGCACACTGCTCAAATGTTGGAGTCACCTTTTTCCTTTCTTGTCTCCCTATCCCCACTGCATTTTATTCCATTCCAGTTTTGTTCGCTATAATGCTGTTGGGTTTGTGCTGCTGAAATTCTAAGCAGCAGCTGGCACAGTCCTTGACATCTGTGTGGTGGTCTGCTTTTAAGCCTCCCTGCTCCTGGTTCAGTAAAATTCTTCAGGAGAAGAGGAAGTGAGGGAGACCTCATTGCTCTCTACAACTCCCTGAAAGGGGATTGCAGTGAGGTGGGTGTTGCTCACCTCTCCTTAGTATCAGGTGATAGAATGAGAGGAAATGGCCTCCAGTTGCACGAGGGGAGATTTATGTTGGATATTAAGAAAAATTTCTTTCCTGAAAGAGCTGACAGGCATTGGAACAGGCTGCCCAGGGAGGTGGTGGAGTTGCCGTCCCTGGAGGAGTTCAAGAAACGTGTGGACATTGCACTTCAGGACATGATTTAATGGCCATGGTGGTGTTGGGTTGATGGTTGGACTTGATGATCTTAGAGGTCTTTCCCACTATTTTATGACTCTATGAAATAGCTTTTGCTTAAATTGCTACAGACTATAGTGGGCTGACATCATGAGACGTGATTAAACGTGAGCCACAGGTTAATCTCAGGAATGGGGTGGTGTCCCTGTGCTGTGTTTTGCTGACTCAGCCTTTTGAGGTTACCCATTGATAGAGGCACTGCAGAGCTTCTAACTCTGAGTGATTAATCAGCTCTGTGAAATGACATTTAATGTTGAAGGAAACAAACTGCCTTTCCTTCCAGACAGGGAACAGCTCTAAAATGAAATGGGCACTGCCCTAGACTGGAATACTGGCTCCAGTTCTGGGCTTCCCAGCTCAAGACAGACAAGGAACTACTGGAGAAAGTCCAGTGTAGGCTACAAAGATGCTGAGACAACTGGAGCATCTCTTGTGAAGTGGAAAGGCTGAGAGACCTGGGGCTGTTTAACCTGGAGAAGAGCAGCCTGAGAGGGAATGTTCTCAATGTTCAGCAAGATCTAAAGGGTAGTGGACAAGAGGATGAGGCCAAACTCTTGTCACTAATGCCCAGAGATAGGACAAGGGGCAGTGGGCACAAACTGGAACCTAGAAGGTTCCTTCTGAACTGCAGGAGAAATTTCTTCAGTGTGAGAGTGTTGGAGCCCTGGAGCAGGCTGCCCAGAGAGGCTGTGTAGTCTCCTTTTCTGGAGAGATTCCAGACCCACTTGGGTCAAGTTTTGGACTGGATGATCTTTGAGGTCTCTCCCAACCAGATATATCCTGTGATTCTGTGGCAAAGTGATCCTGGGCAAGCTGCTGTGGGCGACCCTGCTTTAGTAGCGGGGTTAGACTGGATATTCCCCAGAGGTCACTTCCAATCCCCACCATGCTGGGATTATGTTTCTTTGTGAAACACAGAAAGTAATCCAAACAAGACTTCTCTTTCTCCATGGCTTCTTCAAAGTGGAACCCTTTTACCTTTCTAGGAGCAATAAGGTGCCAATAGCAAAAATGGGAAAAATCTGAGGAAGAAAAGGATCTGATCCAGGAATTGCAGTCCCTATCCACAGCACAATTTAAAGCAGATCATCTCCTGTATTCAAGGTCATGACTAGAACTGGTCAGGAAACAAGCTTACAAACATTACAGCAAGAAAAGAAGGCAGCTTTTCTCCAATCAACCTCTCCAAAATGTCCTGTACATTTGAAACATTCTGAAAGAGGCCATCAAAGAGCATATTCCCATGGGCTGCCACACTGCCAAGCCTTGCAGATCCAGAGTCCCTCATGGACCTAGCACACAGGGCTGAGAAACCACAAGCAGAGCTGTGCCACTTTCAACATTCATGCCTTGCAAAATGCAGTGACTTCAGTGATTGTTCTGGTTACAAAAGTTCACCTGCTCTCGGTTAAGGTTTTGGAGGCCTTAAGTGATACACTCCCTGGGAGGTTTCTCAAACTACAGGATAATCACTCAGGATGTTCTTTCATTTCTAATATGTTAGGAAGCGTTTTCCCCTATTCTCATAAGGCACAACAGAAAAACAGAGCGATGTGGAGGGGAGATGTGGATCTCTTGCCAGTTATTCTCAACACAGAAAAATCAGAACAGTGAAGCTGTGTGGTGAATCACTTCTTATTTTTCTTAGAAGGGCTTGAAATGAGACCTTAACCTCACTCTACATCAACAAACAGTGAAGCTTGCAACCATTCAGGCAACTTTTTTCTGCTCTAGATATCTGAGTTTCCTGTATTACAACATAAGCAGGAATAAATACAAATCTTGTGATCCTACAGGTTTTCCCGACCTCACAGAGCTTCTATGAAATGCAACACGCTGCCATAATCCTGCTTGTGTTCTTAAATAAGTCCCTCTACAGCTTCCAGTGATGCCACATCTGATACTAAACCAGGAATAAAGTCAAGCAATTTTGCTGCCTAGCAGGATTTCTTTGTTGGATAGCCTGGGGATGGTAGGAAGAGCAGGGAGGATGTGGCTGTACAACCTCACTCCAAAAGGGACTAGAGAGAAACATCCTTGTAGATGGGGCTCTTAGCTGACTCTGTCTCAAAGAATCCACAAGTTGGTGGGGAAGTTTTAGGACAGAAGAAAGTGAAGAACAGGAGTGTGTCCGGAAGTAGACCATGAAGATGATCAGAGGGCTGAAGCATCTCCCCTGTGGAGACAGGCAGAGAGTGTTGGGCTGTTCAGCCTGGAGAAGAGAAGGCTCTGGGAAAACCTTAGAGCATCCTTCCAGTACCTGAAGATGGCCTACAAGAAAGCTGGGAGTAGACTTTTTACAAGAGTTTGTAGTGATGGGAGATGGGGGAGTTGAATGAAGCTTGAGGAGAGCAAATTTAGACTGAGGTTAGGAAGTAATTCTTTACAATGAGTGTGGTGAGACATTGGAATAAGCTGCTCTAGGAAGTTGTGGATGCCCCCTCACTGCAGGTGTTCAAGGCCAGGGTTAGACAAGTTCTTGAGCAGCCTGGTGTAGTGGAAGGTGTCCCTGCCTGTGGTGAGGGGGTTGGAACTAGATGATCTTTAAGGTCCATTCTAACTCAAAGCATTTTATGATTCTGGTAGATTCATTGGGTTGTGCTGAGGGACATGGTTTAGTGGTGGCCTGGCAGTACCGGGTTAACAGTTGGACTTGATGATCTTCAAGGTCTTCTCCAACAACTCTATAATTCTGTAATTTTAGGAAAAGCAGCCTCAAAGTCCAGCTGAAGAGGAACAGAAGATGCCTGGAAAGATGCTGGTGCTGCCCAAGGCGAGTGGAGAAGCAGGAGGTGGAAGAGAGAGTTGGGCACCTCAGCGTGGGCTGCAGCTGGAAGCCAGCAGCTCCAGGGGAGCCTGAGGAGGAGGAAGCTGTTTGCTTTGGATTTTGTGCTGTGTTTTTGCTGCAACGCCCCGGGAAGACACAGCGGGGAGTGAACTGACCAGTCTGGTGAACTTTTTATATTCCTTTTGGCCTTTTATTACCCTCAGAAGTGGAGGACTTTTTATTTTTAAACATAACTGAAGGGCTAAATTAGCATTCTGGCAAGGGAAACAAGCCTACAAGGCAGCAGAAAGGGAAGCAACTGCTACCTGGAGCCAAAACGGAATGGAAACTCAGACAGAAATCCCACCAGTGTTGGAGTCCCTAGGGAAGAAAGCCTGCACAAGCCTTTGCCAGTGTCTCTTGCTGATGAAGCACAAGAGGTGGGACTGCCCTTGCACACAGGGCTCTGCCAATGCAGCTTGCTTGGTTGGGCTTCTCTCACACAGGCCAGCAGCTCTTGCCCTGTGTGTTCATCACATACAGCAAGCTAGTGGACTCCCATCCCACCTCATAGAAGGTTTTGACCAAAACCTGCTAATAGAGTAGTCGCAAGTATGTTCATGGAGCAATTGGGCAGCACCTTTTGCCTTTTGTGCATCTTGGCTGGAGTAGCCCATTAAACACAAACATGATTGTCTGCTTTGAATCACAGAAGGAATCCCAACATTGAGGGATTTGGAAGGGACCTCTGGACATCATCCAGTTCAACCCCCATGCTAAAGCAAGGGCACCCCCAGCAGCTTGCCCAGGATCACAATGGCCAGATGGGTTTAGAATCTCTCCAGAGAAGAAGGCTCCACAACCTCTCTGGGCAGCTTGCTTCAGGGCTCCAGCACCCTCACACCAAAGAATTTTCTCCTCCTGTTCAGATGGAACCTCCTGGGTTCCAGTGTGTGCCCAGTGCCCCTTGGCCAGTTGTAGCTACCACTGAAAAAGTCTGGCACATCCTCTTCCCAGTCTGTGCCAGCTGCCCCTTGTCCTGTTGCTGAGCACCACTGAAAAGAATCTGGCTCTATTTTATTGATTCCCACCCTTTTGATATTGACAAGCATTGAGAAGATCCCCTCTCAGGCTGCTCTTGTCCCATTCTAGCAGACAGGCAAGGAGTGTGGTACCACACAAAAGGAATTCAGCTGGGTCAGTGGTTGCATCTCTCCCTCTGTCTGCTCACGCCAGGAGGTAGCACCAAGGTCACTGCAACATTGTACAGCATCTCTGTAGATCCCTGGTGCAGGCCATGCCTTGGCTTAATGTCTCCAAATCCCATTTGACATGGATTACAGAGTTCACAAAGAGAAATGCTGCACCACTCCTTTCCTGAGAGGTAGAGCTCACCACAACCCACAGCATGCCAAGCCTCCCAGAATCCACAGTTGGACAGGAGCATGAGCAGAGCACTGCCCTGGGTGGCAAGGTTGCTGGCAAACACTCTGCACCTTGTCCCTGTGCTGCTGTTCACCTCTCCTTCAGCTACATGGACTCCAAGGTTTTGCAGAGTGGTGCTTCAGGAGGCAGGTTTGGTTTAGAGGTATCTAAAAGCTGGAGGAGATTCAGCCTCTGACCATCATGCTCACACACCTCTGAAGCAGGTCCTCTTTAGTTCTCTTTGTAAACTTGTTCAGCTCCACAAAAATATCCTTTTTTATATATTGATGTGAGACAATACTGATACCCAGTGGCTGATTAAGTTAATTACAGTTGAGTAAATATCCCCCTTGGTCATCTCCAGGACTGCACCCCAAGGTCTGGCTCCCACTATGAAGCCCATAAGCCACAGGAGATCACATTCCCACTAATTTTTGGTGCTCTTCTAGCCAGAATTGCTGCTAGAAACTGGTTTTGACCAGGAACCATGTGCAAGTTATATCTACTCTGCAGACTCAAAACATTAGCCAAGGCAAAGACTGAACTCTTTAATCATTCCAGCATGTTATTTGCATTTCCTTTGGCTAACAAATGCCGAAGAGACATTACCAAAACCAAAGCTGAATCCTGCTGAGGTGGTGTTCTGCTTTTTTCACAGCACTGTGCTGCAGCTGGGTGTCAGTTTTAAGCTGCAGACAGGTATGGTTTATCAGTTTGTAGCAGGAAAGTTCACAAAACCAGAAAAACTTGGCTTAGAGCAAGGCAGGATTCAAGGCAGAATGCGTTGCAGCCGTCTGTGAGAAAGCTGCTATTTAAGTTTTTTCATCAATGTTTTCCCTCCCCAAGTACATCTAATTTGAAAGAATTACTGAACAGCAGAAACAAATCCCTGTATACCACAAACATCAGACAGCACACACACCAAGCCTGCGCAGAGTAAGCCAGCGGGTGAAGGTTGGAATTTATCAAAACATGATAGAATAAACCACTTAATTCTGTTAGGGTGATTGCCAGTGTGAAACAATCCAAAGAGCTCCTCAGACTGGCCTGAGGGTAGTGGCAGTTTGGCATTTGTAGTTTTAACTACGCATTTAAGAAGGCTTCTAAACCTCATTAAATCTATGGTCTTCCAACAGGCTGTCTGTTGTTTTTCTGTCTGCATTGATGAGCTTTGATGATATGGGCCCAGAGCTCCTTTTCTGCTGTGATAGCTCCAAAGGGCTCTTGCTCTTGACTGTCACGAGTTCAGCACAGTGTCTTTCTTTCCTCATAACCCATCTTTCAGTATTTGCAACAATCCCCAAAGTACCATTACCCCAAGCCCTAGAACCACCATACTGCCTTATTCCAAAGAGATGTGGAGCCCAAACCAACAAGCTGAGATTCTGTGAAGATGGAGACAACCAGAAGTAGAGTGCACAAGGAGCCACTTGGTCCTTCAGGAATACCAGGAGATGTTGCATCTCCACTAAACACCCCTTGTCTGCACCATTTGCCTCCTCAAAGGATGTTGCATGTATGAAATTGTGCCTGGCTGCAGATCATCAGGACTTACTCTCTGCTGTCTTACTATGGGTTGTAACTGGGTTCCAGATTTGTCTGTTTGCCCAGAGAGGGAGAGACCCTGGAACCATTCCAGGTCAAGTTGGATAGGGCTTTGAGCAACCTGCTGTAGCTGAAGATCATAGAATTCTAAAATCAAGATGTCCCTGTTGATTGCAGTGGGGTTGGACTAGTTGATCTTTGGAGGTCCCTTCCAACCCAAGTCATTCTATGACTGTATAATTGTATCATTCTGGTTTTGCTCTTCCCTCACCCAGATGGTTATGCCCTGATCCAATGGTCTCTGCCCCAAGCAAACTCACACATGAAATGTTTTTGTTTTCTCTGCTTGTTCAGATCACAAGACCCTTTCCTTAGGTGTTTAGAATGATCCCATGCTCCACCCCTGAACCTGCCTATGAAACCTAACACCAAAGACTAAGGGTCTTACATAATTACAGGAGACTCTTTTTTTTCCCCCACAAGCTGGAGAAAGGTAATTTCCACAGCTTCATTATTTACTAAGGCTGCTTTTATAGCAGTGCTAGAGGTTAAATCCACTGTTATTTCCTACATGCCTGACTTTACTGTACGTTACAGTGCACACTATTCATTTAATCCAAGCAGTAAAAAGATACACCAGAAGCACTGTTTGCCAAAAGAGGAACTTAAACATTAAAAACCAACCAACCAAAAAACAAAGAAAGAAAAAAAAAAAAGAAAAAGAAAAAGAAAAAGAAAAAGAAAAAGAAAAAGAAAAAAAATAAAAGAAAAAAGAAAAAAGAAAAAGAAAGGGAAAAAAAATAGAATAATTTCTTTTTAATCCAACAAGTCTGTCCCTGGAAAGAAAATCACAACATTTGCCTCATTTCTCAAAGGAAATCAGTAGAAAAATATTATGTAAACTACTAAAAATAGGATCCTGCTGCTGTGGGATGAACTCAGTGACCATTCTGGTGAACTGAGATAAACTCTGACCAAGTGTTCACAAAGCAGAGCTCAGCTGGCTGCCCCACTGCCCCTAAAGCTGTGTGTGCCCTTAAGGATTGTGCCAAAGCCCATGTACAGCTCTGCTGGGCACCAGCTGCAGAGACTGGCAACTCTGGATCTGTACAGGTGGTGCTGTGGAAGGTGAAGTCCCAGGGATTCAGATGGTGACCTGGCAGACTTCTCACTGCCTCCCAAGTGATCACAGTGCCTGGTCATAGATCACCAGGGCCACCATAATGCCTTACTTCAAAGAGATGAGGAGCCCAAACCAAAGCTGAGGCTCTGTGAGAAATGAGACAACTAGAAAGGGAGTGCTCAAGGAGCCACTTGGTCCTGCAGGAACACCAGAAGATGTTCTGTCTCCACCAAACACCCATTTTCTGTAACATTCACCTCCTCAAAGGATGCTGCATGCATGCAGTTGTGTCTGCCTGCAGATCCCCAGGACTCCATCTCTGCTGTCTTACTGTGGGCTGTAACTGGGTTCCAGATTTGTCCCTTTTGAATAGGTTGCCCAGAGAGGTGGTAGATGCCCCATCCAGGTCAAGTTAGATGGAGCTCTGAGCATCCGGATGTAGTTAAAGATGTCCCAGCTGAATGCAGGCACTTTGGACTAGAAGATCTTTAAGGTCCCTTCCAGTGCAAAACCACTCCATGATTCTACAACACCTCCAAAGAACAGATTGCTTCCTGCTTCCACTCTCCTCCCCACTGCCAGAGCAACTCATCCACAGACATTTCCCCTTTCAACGTGGGAGAGGGTGTTCCCAGGCTTGGCAGCATCCCTGCTCAGACTTTATCTGGCAATTCACTGGTAGAAAAGCAAGTGGATCACTTCCAAAACTCTCACACAGGAAGGAGCTGCATGTCCCTCGTGCCTCTTGGTGAACTAGAGCTGGTGGTTTGCAGTGGGCAGGGTCAGGATAAAGAGATAGGAAATATCTGTGTAAAGTAGCAGGCACTGCTCTGGCCTGGCAAGGTTTCTAATGAGATCTCCCACAAACTACGTCAGAATGTCCAGAGGATTTTATTCCCTGTAATTGAACTGTGCCCTTGCCTGTGTTCTTCGTCCCGCCCTTCAGTGCTCTCCTCTCTGAAAATTCCTTTGTTCAGTCTAAAGAGACATTTCATTAAACAAATAATTTCTGGGAGTGGTAATTACAGTCTTTTTCAGCTGGATGATACATGGCTGTTCTGTTTCCCTTTCTGTTAGCAAAAAACAAAGAGAATCCCAGTGTCTTTCATTAGGTGTCAGCTACAGCCACCCTTGTCACTGCAAAGCTCCAACAGGTTGGTTTTGATTGGCTTGAATTTGTTCTGCCAAATGGCTGAAGTTAGGTTGGAAGCAAAGATTTATGTGGCAATACTCATTGCCTGCATGATGATCAGGTGTTGGAACTGGCTGCCCAAGGAGCTGGTGGAGTCACCATCCCTGGAGGTGTTGTGTAGATACGGCACTTCAGGACATGGTTTAGTGGGCATGGTGCTGTTGGGTTGATGGTTGGACTTGATCATTAAGGTCTTTTCCAACCTTAATGATTTATGATTCTGTGATTGATCCTGCTTCCCTGAGCCTTGCTACCCCCACAGAGCAACCACATTTTTGTACTGGTTCAAGCTGATCCTATTTCTAGGCAAAGATGACAAGCCAGAGCCTTGATCTTGCTGCCCTGGCCCAGCTTGATGTCAGTGGAATCAGAACCCTATAAAGCACAAGTAGCATGAACCTGAACCTGCTCCAAGGTGTGCTCTGATCATCTGTTTATTGTGTATTTGCCAAGACATCATAACCAGCCCTATGTACATGTGGGGGTGGGTTAATGCCAGAAAATGCTGCCTTTTTAGTTAATGAGACACTTCATCAAGGTCTGGTTTTCATCTGTGTTCCTTCTCCTGCAAGGTGCTTTACTGAGCCACTCACAAATCAAAGCAATTAGCAGGGCTGCTAACAAAGCTTGTGAAGGTACAAAGCTCATAGACACCATAGTACCCACAGATGCTTGCTGACAACACCTGCAGACTCCCACACCATGGAGAGCTTTCTGGCCAATATTTCATAGATGGATCTGCTGGCCTGCTCTGAGGCCAAGAAATGCACCAAGTGCCTGCTTATTAAAGCTTGGAGATTCAAATGCAGCAGCAGGGCTTGGATCAGCTAAGCAGGGGTGTCAAAGGCAGTGCTGCTGGATTTTAGAATCATGGAATACTTTGAGTATACTTTATGAGGAGAGGCTGAGGGAGCTGGGATTGTTTAGCCTGGTGAAGAGGAGGCTCAGGGGAGACCTTCTTGCTGTCTACAACTACCTGAAGGGTGGTTGTGGCCAGCAGGAGGTTGCTTTTTTCTCTCAGGCAACCAGCACCAGAACAAGAGGACACAGTCTCAAGCTGTGCCAGGGGAAGTTTAGGCTCGAGGTGAGGAGGAAGTTCTTCACTGAGAGAGTCATTCCCCACTGGAATGGGCTGCCCAGGGAGGTGGTGGAGTCACCGTCCCTGGAGGCGTTCAAGGCACGTTTGGACGTGGCACTTGGTGCCATGGTCTAGTCTCGAGGTCTGTCCAATGGGTTGGACTTGATGATCTTTGAGGTCTCTTCCAACCTTGCTTATACTGTGATACTGTGATACTGTGAGTTGGAAGAGATCTTTCAAGGTCCAGCTCCCCTGCAGTCAGCAGGGACATCTGTAACTAAAGCAGGTTGCTCAGAGCCCCAGACAATGTGATCTGGAATGGTTCTAGGGGTGGAGCATCTCCCACCTCTGGGCAACACAGACCAGGGTCTCACCACCTTCAGTGTCAAACATTTCTTCCTTCTCTCTTGTCTGAATCTCCCTCTTTAAGTTTAAACCTTCACTCCTTGTCTTGTCACAACAGGCCCGGATAAAAAGTCTGTCCCAAACTTTCTCATCAGCCCTTTATGCCCTGAAAGGCTACCAGAAGGTCTCTCTGGAGCCTTCCCTTCTCCAGGCTGAACGACCTCAACTCTCTCAGCCTGGTCTCACAGCAGAGGGCTTCCAGCCCTCCCATGATTGCTGTGGCCTCCTTAGGCCCCACTTCAACAGGTCCATGTCTCTGCCATGCTGAGGACTCCAGAGCTGACCCCAGCACTGCAGGTGGGGTCTCAGGAGAGCTGAGAAGAGGGGCAGAATTCCCTCCTTCTCTCTCCTACCCACACTAGTGGGGACCAGCCCAGGACACAGGTGGGTCTGAGCTGTGAGCTCATGCCCATCTTTTCATTCACCTATACCCTGTTATAGACCTCTAAGGATCCAGTCCATAGTCCAACCATGCATTTCTTTACACAAGACAAACCAAATGCCAGTGTTAAACAGCACCACCAGAGGCTGCCTTCTGAAGTAACATGAGGACTTCAAAGGTCTCCCTGAACCTGTGAAAGAGTGACATTCCCTCAGAAAGAGATGTGGTGCTCTCACCTTGTGTGCCCACAGACAAAGCTCTCTCCAGAGATAAAGCTCTTTAGAACTGGCTTACCACAAACAGGGCTAGGAATCATCCTTGTTGCTCAACTCAATGATTGCAGCAGCAGGTCCGCTCTGCCAGTGTGCCTGCTGTGCCAGGGTTTGCCATTTAACTTGGTGGCGTTCCCAGGCTCACACTCCCTAACAGCCAGTCTCTGCACTCTGGAGCCTCAGAGATATTAAACTCTTAAAGTTCCATGAAAAAAGACTGCCAGGTGAAGAATGAAGGGGTTTTTTTGTTTCCCTTTTGGAAAAAAGGGAGGTTGAGGATGGCCACACACCTCTTCCACAACTGGAAACTCTCCCAGGGGCTCCCCTGAGGACTCCAGAGCTCAAGGGTGCTCTGGGAGTTACTTGGTATGAAGCTCAGCCCATCCCCACACAGCACATCTCTTAATGTGGCCAAAGTTCTCCAGGAAACCAGGAAAACTGAGATGTCAGTCTTTACCCCAGCAGATTTCCTGCATGACCTAGTCAAGTCACTTATAATCATGTGAGATCTAAGAAGTGCAAAATATCTTAAACTCCCTCGAGTATAGGAGAAGCCTAAAGGTTTCAGAATAACACTCCCTCATTTGGAATTTAGCCAAGCCTTTGGGTTTAATACCTTTACATTTGCAAAAAGCTGTTGGAGATCCTCAGCGCCCTTTAGAGCTCACAAGCTCAGGTTTATGTTTCAACTGGAAGTGGCTGAACAACTAAAAAGAACAAAACAGCCACTTTGTGTTAATCTGAAGAAGGATATTTCCAACAAGCAACATGGAAGCGTCCTTAGGGCCACCTACAATCTACTTAACATGGCATAAAATTACTTGAATGTGTTAGCAGTGAGCGTAAGAAGACAAAATTAGCATGGCTCCTTATAGAGCCACCTTCCAAAATCTTTCCAGCAAACCCCAGAGCCATGCTGAGTGCAGTGTTCTCACTGCATCTAGGCAAATAAAATGGGAGTAAGCAGATATGCCCAGCTTGTTTAAACTCAGCCAGCAAATTCCAGCTGACAGCTTCCAAACCGTGTCTCTGAATTTATTGGCATTTCAAAACCTTTTATAGAACCATGGTCCAGTGGTAACAGAGAGCCTTGTTGCAGAAGCACAGAGCAAAGTAACACAGCAGAAAGCTCTTTAGAAAGGTGCCACTTCATCAATATCCCTTTTGGGGAGGACATTTATGTTCAGCACAATATTTCCAAACATATAAGGGTTGAAAACAGGCTGAAAAGGAGTTTGAAGCCAAGTGAGCCCAGTCAGGTATGAGTTCCTTGACATGGATCTCAAGGCACACAAGTGAGCTGCCCAGAACAGGACTGGCCTCAGCACACCCTGCCTGTTGGGCTAATGGCTTCAGGCTGCCCTTGCTGCAAGATATCGAGGGTTGTTTGTTTTCTTTTGAATCAGGTTCTCCTGTTTCAGAAGAACTGTGAGGGCTACATCCTCACCTGGTGTAAATCACCACACTGCCTCGTGAAGGAGCTTTGCCAGCTTACACCAGAAGAAGGGCTGGCCCACAGCAACTGAGCCCACAGGTATCTGGTCTGAACTGGTGGTGTGTTGCTGACTGATGTGTCACTGGAGCAGCAGGGTTTCTGAAGTCAGACACAAATATATCATATATATCATCAAAAGCCTTGGAGCCTGGATGATGTATTAGTGTAATAACATCTGAGAACACATTAACTTTCATGATGGCAGACATCTGAAATGAAAAAAAAAACACTCATGGACCTAACTCAGGGAAAGCCTAGGAAAATCTGGAGCAATGTCTTTTTTATTTCTCAATCATGCACAAGTTGGTGATGTGACTGGAAAAAAAACGGGAAGAGGATTCACCTGCAGTCTGTGGCAGGAGAGGAAGAAGAAGGTGGGAACGAGCTTTGCAGTGAGCAGTGCTTTCCCCTCACCCCCAGGTTGTGCTGTGGGGACCCACGAGATGTGCATGTGTTTTACTAAAAGCAGAGGCACCTCTGAACCTCCTCACCTTCCTCCTCACACAGCCAGAGCCAGCCAAACAGGTTTCCCTATCATCAGCCAGACAGCTACAGGCTGTGTGTCAGGCAGTTTAATTCTTTCCTTCACACTCTTTCATCCTTGTCCCCTCTTTAAATCCTACAGCTGTTGACACGCCTCAGAAAGAAGTGGCATGACTACCCCTGGAAAGCAGAGGGCACGGCTTTCTGCCACGGATCAGCTCATGCTCCCTTCCCTGTTTCTTTAGAAACTGAGAATTGGGTGTCACTCTGCATCCATCTCAGTGAAGCACAGATGGAACTGGGGAGAAGGAAACGTACTGCTTAGCTGTTGAAAAGACTGACAGGGAGTCAAACAGGAACACCCCTGAGCAGCACCGCACCATCCATCACATCCTCCCCCCTTCTCCAGCCCTCCCATCCCAGCCTCCTCCAGTTGTCAGGAAACCCTGCACCAGTAACATGCAGTACTTAAACTGTCTCAGCAAGTAAAGCCCAACTACTCAAGGTTTCAGTATATTTATGCAATCCAGTCTGGCTCGGGGCCCACACTGGCTTTATTTATCTAATGTCTGTGCTGTAGGCGATGAATTCATAGAGAAGGTATTATTAGAAGACAACATACATAAAGAAGAGGGAAAAAAGTGAGAAGTCCAGTTGAGCAAGGCTTTGTTGCACTTCCAGATCTCCTTTGGGGATGGCAATTGGAACAGCAAAGCCCTGAGTTAGATGGATCCTTGGGTATAGCTCACATCACAGCAAGGAGCACAGGGCTTCCTCTCTCATAGGGACCTTTCCCAGCAGGAAAGAAAGGATCAGGATGTATAGATCACAGAATGGTTTGGGTTGGAGAGGACCGTAAAGATCATCTAGTTCCAACCCCCCTGCCATGGGCAAGGACTCCTTTCACTAGACTAGGACTCAAATCCACTTTGAGCTCTCAGAAGAGAGGACCAAGGCAGCTGCTTTCTTGCACCTCCCTCCAGCAAGAACTTGGGGGTACAGATTTTCTCTCCCACCTTCCCTTGCGTGCATCAAGCAGACAAGCCATGGTGTGAAGTTCGGCATCTTTGCACCTGCTGGGGTGAGTGGGGGAGGGGGTTGCCTGCTACCCCTTAAGAAGCTTCAGGTGAAGAACTGAGCTCAGGACCTGCTCATCACACTGGGATGCAATGTGGCTGTTGCAGGGCTGGGTGCTGAATGCTGAGATTTAATTACACAGAATCACAGCATGGTAGGGGTTGGAAGGAACCTTGGGAGACCATCTAGTCCAACCCCACTGCTAAAGTGGGGTCACCTAATTGGTTGACACTGGCCTACAACACATGTTTTTGACCTGTTGTGTCTAATTGCAGTGGAAGCTCTTGAGGACAAGGAATTCCTTTAACATAACACTCCAGCATCACCATACTGAAGGTACAAACACCATTTCTTTGCATAGCCCCACACAAAACACAATCATGTCCAATAAAACACTGTCCTAAGCTGAAATTTGTTACAATGCTACAACTTATAAAAGACAGCAGTATGTTCCACTAATTGCCTCAACCCAATTAATTATGCAAGAAACTATGTAAAATGAAAATTAATTCCATCAAAGCAGTCCATGGAAATTATCCTGGAACCTTAAATCAGCATTTCCGCAACAATTAGAAGTTCCTCTGGGACCCCTTTTAATGTGGGAAGGAGTACTGAGTCACTGTTTCATGTCATGTTGTCAGGAAAAAAAAGCTGTTTCCTTAAAAGAAAACCACCTCCAGAGATTTAAGAATTGAAGGCAAGTATGTGAATTTCCAACCAATATGCACCTAGAAGGGAAATACTCAAGAGTCAACACAAAAACATCCATAGGTGGGGCTGTACAGACTGAAATACAGTAGATAATAGATGAGAAATACAGTATGATCACAATAATTAAAGATGGAAAAGCCAAATCATAATAAACCTGCACATTCTGTGTTCCCCTTGTTATTAACTGGCCTGACACTCTGGATTCAGCAAGTCCCCTGGCTCTAAATCATGTTAAAGCTCATGTTTTAATTGCTAAAACCTATGAATCTGAACAGAGATGGTATTTTCCTGCCTCTAATTTTGACATGTAAAGGGAGGAAGGGGTTGCTTGCTTTTGCTTATGGTTAAGATTAAGTCTTGAATTCTTTATCCAGGTCTTAAGCCAAATAAGAAAAGCTCCAGCTAGAGCAAGGGTTGTAAAACTCTTGCCTATAAACATTCCTGACTAGACACTATCTGATAAAAGCTATTTGACACTGAGCACAAACTGCTGAAGAAAACTCCTTTTGTTGCTCACTAATATTAGTGATGAACTGATACGAACTATAAACCCCTAAAAACTATATAAACTCCTAAAAAACTATATAAACCCCTAAAAACTATACAAACCCCTAAAAACTATATAAACCTCTAAAAATTATACAAACCCCTAAGAATTATATAAAATTCTAAAAATTATATACAATGAACTGCAACCTAGATGATTTGTTTAAAACCAAGTTCTCTCTGAACTTGTCCTGCTTTAGGAGCAAAATATTTGCTCCTATCTACTATTGCAGAGACAGAATTTGAGTCATGCTTTGTACCTCACTTATTTTTTTCCCCCTCTTTTTCCTTCTGCAAGCTCTAGAGAAGGGGAAAAGTGCAGCGTAAGGAACTCGCGTTGCTGGGGCCTTAGTAATATCCGTCAGTAAAGCTGTAATTAGATAGGGAGTAGCATTAATCTTGTGCATTGCCTGAGGGACATTGCCAACATCCAGCAAAACCTCTATTGATGAGGAAGGATTCCAAGCATACCTGTATGAAAAATGAAAGAGATGAAATATTTACTTACTTTACTCTTCCTTCAACCACTCAATCTCAACCCAGAAATAGTCTAGACCCCAAACAAACCTATTCACACCAAGCCCTCAGCACAAAAGGTGATGCACACAAAGCCTTTGAATCCTTGTGGTCCTTCCTCAAATGCCATAAAAGGTATTTCAAAGAAACCTCAGTAGGGGAGATTTTCAGACCTAAAACTTGTTAATTAAAATGTGTTAATGGCATGAGAATAGTTAACGCGAAGATACTGGTCAGTTGTGATGGTGGAAGTCAGAGCCTCTTCATCCTAACATATGATTCATAACTCCTATCTCATTAATCTGGCATTAAGGATGTGATTTATAGATGTTCTTTTTCTGCATGCTCCACCCTTGTTTCCTGGATGAGAGAGAATAAACTGTTTTACACAGAGGCAGGAATGCTTTTCAAATGAGTCTGTATGGTGAGATTACTCTGGCCTGGTTCAGATAGCTGAAACATTCCCCCCCAAAAAGAGTTTTCTTATTGAAAAGGCATTTAATAAAAGTAAGTGCTATTGTTTCTACTACACATAACTGCTAATGTTAGCACTTCCTACCACTATATATTTCTTTTTCTTGCTTTGTTTTGCAGTCATCCACCTTAGCTGAATTATTTGATGGCTGAAAACATTAAAGTAAGAAGACCACAGGCTTTTTCATATCTGTTCAGTACTTTCAACAGAAAACAGTTGCAATTTGGTCTTTTTTGCAACTATGGAGAGCAGAACAGGGACAACTCTGCATTTTTTCTTTCCTTTGAGGCTTGCAGTTTTATTTCTCAGCCCACTGCAGGTATCCTCGAGAAAAGCATACTCTGCCAACTACTGTTTCCCTGGCTACATTTTCTGAGAGTGAAGTAAAATCCTGGGGGTTGACTTGAATAGAATAAGAACTCTACCCTGCTGGTGTGAATTAACACTGCTCAGGCTCAATAATTATAAAACATGGTAAGTCTGGCATCATAGAATCATTTTGGTTGGAAAAGACCTTCTAGATCATGGAGTCCAACCATTCTCTAACTCTGCCAAGGCTGGAGCTAAACTATGTCCCTCAGCACCACATCTCTGTCTCTTTTAAACACCTCCAGTGATGGTAAATGAACAACCAAAGGCAATGAGGCACCTGGATCCTGCATATTACTGCTTAATCCAGGGAAGAATTTAAGTGTACTCTTAGCCTTAAACTAGCAAGGATTTTCATTGATAAAAAAGTGACTATACAAGATAATTACCATTAGTCATACACCTAAGTGCTTTGCATATCAAGGCCAAACTGTTTTGCAGCTTGAAGGTTTGCAACCGCAGGCTCTGAGCCACCCATGCTTTCCAAAATGCCTTCCTTGCATGTGGCCAGCAGCACTGACAGTGGATTGTGAAGCCACATTAACATTATTCATTACTAATTTTCAAACACTAACAAGTGTGAATGCCATATCTGTTAGGACTGGGAGGAGAAATCCAACCTGCCTACTCCATTTACCCTGAGGGAATCCCACCCACTATGTCACAAGCAGCATTTTCAGGATTTAACTGCCCCAGAACTGAATGAGGCCCAATGTGTCCCTGTGTCTATCCACAGCACCTCTGGGAACTGAGTTCTACAGCTGAAGCACTTCTGTGATTTCAGCACAGGACTTGGTGAGAGGTTGGATCAAAACAGGCCAATCTAATATTTTGCAACAAATATTTTTCCTCTAAGGTTCTGAAATCTACCCATTGTAGCAGTGAGTCAAGGAAGGCCATTAAAGCAGTTCTCAGGAGAGTGGCCAGATTAGCCAAGCCAGTAAAACACAAAGTGCATTTGCCAGTCGCTTTGCCAGCGCTGTTATATCTTTAACCTGGGGCTTTACACCTTGGTGTCCAAAGCCCCTCAATCGAAGCACTGCACCACTATGCTGTTGACTGCCACTGCACTTTCCAACACCACCAAGCAGACTGGGAATGGGCATGTGTTCTAATTACATTTTATTTCATGCTGAGCCTGTTTGAAAGTTCTCTGCTCTAAGAGGATGCGGAGCCAACCAGGAAACACTCAAGTCGTTCCCAGAACAGGTATGGCTAACAGCAGGATTTCCTGTCAGCTCTTCACAACCACAGAACATCTCGAGTTGGAGGGGACCCATAAGGGTCATCAAGTCCAACTCCCATTTCACTCCCAGCTATGGGAGCAAAGAATCATAGAATGGTTGCATCATTCCAAGCCCATCCTGGTGGTTTGCCGAGCGTGTGGCTGTGTGTTGCTGTGACAAAGCTGGCTTGACTGATCCCTCTACTCTCCATAGTTCTTCCTCTCACTCCCACTCTCATTTTCTGCCATGGGAGGTACAGGCTGCTTCAGCCAGGTGATTCAGATGTCCATACTAACTGGATCTGGCAAGCAACCTGGGTATGTAAAACAAATCAACCTACCCAAGCTTGCAAAACATTGAAATTAAAAAAATAGCCACTTAAACCAAGTCATTTCACAGATCTACACTGGGCAGGTGCTTGTTTGGGTGCAGGTTCAGACGTAGTTCTTACTCTAGACATGGCTGAACAGCCCCTGTGCCTGGCTGACTGCTGTGGAGATGCTGGGTTGTCTGCAGAAGGCAGGACCTGAACATCCCAGCAGGTACAGAGGGGTTTAAACCAAAGCATTCCCAGACTCCTGAACCACACATGAAAAAAAAGAACCAAGTCCTCAGCTCACGGAGTCCTTCTACAGGTTCATCGTGAAGCACAATATTTGGTGTGGCCACAAGTGCTGCTGTAGCCTTCCTTCCTTCCAAAAGCATCAAGGACATGCCTGAGCCTGGTGATGGGTTCTATATACAAACCAAATCACTCTCCAGATTTAGCAGGGGAAGCCAGAGAGCAGGCAGTCACCTAGAGTTCCCATGACCTTCTCCTGTACGACGGTTAAGTCTCAGCAGCAGTTACCTCTCAATTTTAGTCCAGCAGAATATATTGAAGAGACTAAGCAAACCTGTAAGGATCCATAAATGTTCTAGAGGGCATTCCCTCCAGGAAGAGTATTAGATTAGATGTCCCTACTAAATTCTGTATATAAAGCTTTATTAGCAACACAGCCAGACAGATCATTAGAATCAAACATTTGTGCTCAAAGAGTTCAATCTCTATAAATATCATTCAAAATGCCTTTGGGCTCTATAAAATTCCATATGGTCTCCAATCATTAAAGGGCTACATCTCTGTGGAGACAGCATAGCAAGGACTGCTTAAAGCCTTTGACAACCAACTTTGCAGTCCCAAAAGGTTATTTGGGGAATCTCTTATGAAATTAATCCTTGCCTAGCTTAGGGATGGAGGAGATTGCTTTGAACAGTAACAATACCGGTATGGACTGGTACAGTAGTGCATCTTCAATCATATTTAACCCTTGCCATCCTTCTGTGAAGTTACACAGCTCAGAGACTAGACACTACTAAATAACTGCCAAATCTCCCTCTTCAGCTGAATACAACTGAACACAGGGGTTTAGGCTGGATGTAAGGCAAGTTACAACCACCGCTTGGAACAGCAGGAGAGTGCAGCTCTGGACACTGACATTCGGTGAACGCACAGAGTGGGATTTAATACCTCTAATGACTGCAAATACTTCTGGCACCACAGTGCTCTCCTCCACTTCTTCTCCAGAAGGACAAGGCAGTTCTCTGCTGTCTTTATGCTTGTGGATCCCTCTGTATGTATCTGTATGTATCAAGGAGGGCCTGGAGGTAGAGTGTGGGTACTGGTAGGCTCTTCACAGGGAGTGCAGCCCCCTCAATGTACCCATCTCTTCCTGAAGAGGTGTTGACCAAACAGGGAAGTCCTGTGGCCCTACTCTACAGAGCTCCTATTGTTGGGAAAGCACATGGCGAGGCAAACAGAAGCAACTCATCTGTTCTGGGGTTTCAGCAAGCGCATCCATGATAAGCAAAATTACCAAAGGCTCATTTTCCACTTGTCTGACTCCCAATCTTTCTCCACCCCCTTTTCCCCATGTGAATCTCTGATGTTTAATCAAAGGTGAGCTGCCTGGCCTCCTCCCTCAGCATGGTGCTACCAGGAGTTCTCCCATTCATTCCTCTGCCACCTGTTTTCCCCAGACCTGTAGGAACAGATCCTTCTTTAATATCTTCACTCTTTTGCTAAATTTGGTTGAAATTGGCCAGCAAATTCAAAAGCTATTAGACACACACATACACCCCCAGAGGCATTGTGATCATGCAAGACTCATTTCCTTAGGATATTAAGCAAAAATGCCTAGTTGAAAGCTTTTTGATGTTTGGTGCACCCTTCTCCATTTCCTGGTTCTGTGTGAAATGCCAGGGAGAACCAAAGACATCACAAGTAAAAGCCCATCCCCAGAAGACTGTTATTAGCCTTGTTTCTAGAGCAACTCCTGGATGTATATCAAAACAGAACCTCCTCCCCCTCTGGGGTTTGCTCACCCTATGCAGATCTGTGGGTGGCATCTCCTGATGATCATTCTCCACAGGTCCTGGTAGCAATGCTGCTGATGCTGGGACTCATGTTTTTAGCTCACTGCTTGAGTCAGAACATTCCATCACTCACATCATTATCATTGACTCTTAGGCGAGCCTGGTCATCAGGACATTTCACTGCAATGATGTTACTCCAGATAGAGAAATCAATTTAGGAAGATCCACTCTCACCCTTTGATATTATCACAGAATCATAGAATTTTTGAGGTTGTAAATGACCTTCAAGATCATTGAGTCCAACTGTTAACCCCACACTACCAAGTTCACCACAAAACCATATCCCTCAGCACCATGCAGGGGCTTTAACTAATTCAGTCTAAGTTATTAAAGAGGAAATGATAGAAACTAAAACCATCTTATATGAATAAACCTAAATTAAACCCATCACTATACAAATGCTCACAGAACTCTGGTGATTCTGTTGCTAAATGCAAGTGAAATGCAGCCAGAGTGACACTGGCACATCAGGCAAGACATGAAAACCAAAGAGACTAAATAGCCAGATGGAGTCTGATTCTGGAAATAAGCATGATGTGAAAAAGAAGTGCTGCTGCTGGTCCAGCATAACTCATTTTGGAGTTACTGTCCATGCTAGAACATTGAGAAGATACTTCAGACAACTTCCACTTGTGGTCAAGCGCTTAGACAGGAAGGCTTTGATGAAGGCTTTGCTTCCTGCTGTAAGGCATCTTTTCAGATATTTAGCTCTAAGGGAGCTAAACTCTAAGCTTGTTCAGAGCAGAATTATTTTAAGCCCTTAACCCCAGAGTCATGAACCAAATGCTGATCCAAAAATCATAGCCTCAACTAATTTTACATTCAGATCCCTCCTTCTGGGAGATGCTGAGCTATCTCTGTTCTCATTCATTTCAGTGCTTAGCAGAATACAGGATCAGACCTGTACAGCTGAAAACTGCCACAGTTCTTGAAGAACCAGCTTTAAAATGAGGAATGCAGAGCCTGGGTCTGAGCTGGGAGCTGAGTCCATAGAGAGAGGCAGCAGATCCACGCTGCAGTTAATTATATTAAATAATACCTTTTAGTAGATACACAGATCACTTTCTCCACCACTGCTGCCACCTTTGTGCCAATTATGCTAACCATCAGGTTCTTTTCAAAGGAGGAAGCAAAAAATAACATTCAGTTGAAACTGCAGGAAGAAACTTAAGTGGGCAGAGGGTAATTATCTGAGCTGGAATCCAACCAAGCGGCTGGAAAGAAGAACCCCTGCTCTGGCTGTAAAGGACCACAGGAGCATTAAATCCATGGTGGTGCAGCTCTGGAGCTCCACGTGCTGTCTGAGAAGGCAGCAGCTCTTTCAGTTTCCTTTGTTTTCCCATTCTCTGTCTTTCTGAAGAGACAAAATTGTGTTCTTCAGATAACCACACCGCAAATGGAGAACTATTAAACCACAAAGATCTATTTTAAATTGACATCAGCAATCTAGCTGAAACCCACAAACCCAAGGAAATCCTCCAGAGCTGCTCTCCCCACCATAACTCAGCACACACTGCATGTGAGATAAGAACCTTGCACTTCTTATTTGGTACATTTAAAACCCACCTCTTGGGCGACCTCTCAGTATCTCCTGCAGCTGCAGCACAGACAGTTGAGGTGGGTGGATGCAACCACAAACATGAAGTTTCCCAGCTTTCATTTTTAATTCAGTTCCTTAAAGTTCTTGGAGGGAAGGGATGGGCTTTGGGGTTGGGTGTTTTTTTTCTTTTTAGGCTTCTCTGCCAATTTAAACTTCTTTATATTATGCTCAATGCTATGTTTAGGCCTCCCTCCAAAGACTGTCTCCCAAAAATTAAGAGACAATTTTATTACTACACTGAGGAACTTCAAAAAGGGATCTGATAGTGGGGGACTTTTCAACCTTGGCTTAATGAGATCTAATGACTGGAACTTGCAACTAGACATATTCGACCTTAAATTAAGATGTAATCTTCTGGCTGTGAGGGTAATGACATACTGGAACAATTTCTCATGAAAGGTAGCCTCACTTTTTCTCAGAAATGTGATTCTGAAATCAGATATCATTCTAGAAAACAGCATCTCATTTGGGTCTGGGTGAAGGTCTTAGTGCTGGAAGCAGACAGTAGGGAAAGGGGATGAGATCAACCTGGATGTTTATCTGGGGTTTAGGGCTGGGGAAGTCTGTATCACCCTATGTATTGCTGTCCTTCCCTGGCCCCAAGGAGTGGATGACTGCCCACATTGCTCACAGTGCTCTGTGACCCCAGCCCATGCCCCTGCAGCTTCAGCAACAGGCAGAAAGCAGCACTTCCTCTGATGCTTCCATGATGTTCCCGGATGCTCCTTCTGGGAACATCTAACCTGAGTGTCCCTTGTGGCCTGATTGAAGCTGAAACCTCTTTGGACTTCCAAAGGCAGAAGCCCTTTTGTGTCTGTCCTTTAGGTGTTCTGGCAATGCATCTGCTCTGCATCTGCAAAGCCTCTTCAGGTATTCCCAGGGAAATCAGTTTCCCTTGGGAGCATCAAGGACTGCAACAGAATTCGGCTCTGAGGGTGCTAATACAACAGTACTACTTTTGAAGCAGGACACAGTGTGCTGGCTAAGGGTCAGAGGGAATGCTCAGCAAGACAAAACTCTCCTTGCTAACTTCTGGGAGTACAGGAGCACTGGTTGGTAAATAGTCAGCAGCCACAGGTGCAAGGTGCCTGAGAGAGAAGAGCTGTGCTCAAGCTGGGATGGAGCATCAGAAGACATCTGCTCCTCCACTAAGGGCCTGCTGGAAGCACCACCACCAGATCGTGTCAGTGCCAAAGCATTCATTTTACTCGATCTCCTCTGTATACAAATGTCAGTGAGGTGTGGAGAAAGGTGCTGCACCGGCTGTCCCTAACCACCCAACCTCGCCCCTGAGAAGCAGGCAAAGGAGCGGGGAGGAGCCTGGAAAAGCCTGCTAAAGGCAGAGAACATTCTGCACTGGCCTCGGGGCTCCTTCTAGTCCCTGTGCAGCAGCAGTGGCCCATGTCACCACCCCGCCAGACAGCACACACCACATGGGCACCTAGGACCAGCAATGGCCCTGATTCACTACCCCATACATTAATGTAGATATGTATGTTAGTGACAGAAAAGACTCAGGAGAGGGTAAAAATGTCCTTGTTGATCAGATACAAATTATTCTTTCTAGAACACTCTCGATAATTGCAGCTGTTGTATTATCCCTTAGGGGGATAGCTGGCACTCCAGGTTATACACATGCCATGTGTGGGACTCATTTTAGTGCTTACCAAAAAGATCTGCTGCATTCAACTGCCAGAATGACCCGGGCTCAGGTTACACCACCTCTCCAGGCTGTTTTCACATACACGGTCCCCCAGACCCTGGCCTCTTGCTTTCCTGTCTTGAAAGGAGATGCTGCTTTTCCCTCCCCACATTTCCAGCTGAATTCAAAACTCTGCACACCTTTCAAATATATTAAATGCTAAACTAGATTTTTTTTTGTTTTCTTTTACCAGCTCTGGCCATGCAAACTGAATGATTCTGGGTGGGACTCCTACCAGTAGGACTTTAGGGATAGAACTAAACAAAAGGTAGAAAGGGATGAAAACCAAACAGGACAGTTTTAATCATCAGACGACATCTGAAAATGATACTTGCTAAGAAAAATGGTACTTGCTTTTGTGCTTCAGGGGGTATCTGTATAGAAAAGAGGATCTAATTGTTTTGGTTCTCCTAGAGAGATGCAGCAGTTTTTGCTCTTCCGGTTTCTAATATAAGATTTCTAAACGTGAGAAGGAGTATCTTTGCTTTGAGGGTGGCAGAGCACTGGTACAGGCTGCCCAGAGAGTGCTGGACTCTCCAACTCTGGAGACTTTCAAGGCCTGCCTGGACATGTTCCTGTGTAATCTGCTGTAGGTGATCCTGCTCTGGCAGGAGATTCAGAGATTAATTCCAACCCCTACCATTCTGTGATTCTGTAATTCTGTGATTTGTCTCCTATGCTCTACTCTCCTGTAAGAGACCAGGAATGTCTCGACAATTGTCAGTAGAATCACTGGAAAAAGGGTCATAAGAGCTGGTGACTCCACCTGGGAAGACTTGGACCTCAGTACTCTGCTCCTTCCAGAAGTCCCTATCCTGAGGGGGAGCTGCAGGACATCAGTGTGGACACCAGCTGCCTTCCTGCAAATCCCAGTTCAGCCCAGACTGCCTGTGTCTGGGGTTTGGACCATTTTTTTTTCAGCCAATATGCAAAGTGAGGGGAGAAAAGCAAAAGGTGGTGTTTTGTTTTTCCAATTTGTTATTATTAAATACATACAAAAACAGAACATTCAGAATTCTTGGCTAAGGAAATTACCCCTACATGGATTTATGAAGTGTTTCAAATATAAAAGAATGCAAACGAGCAGCAGTAAAGCAACCAAGCATAAAAACAAGGAAAAAGAAGAAAAAATCTGAGGTGAATAATGAGAAAAGGAAACGGATTCAGGCCTGTCCATTAGACAACAGCCCAGAAACAACATCTCTGCCTTGAGATTGAGCAGTTAGTCAGAGCTCCTTCCACCACCCCTTGTTAGCCCCATACCTGGGATTTCTTTTACAAACAAACATGAAGACAATCTCCAAAGTATTTAGATTTAAGCATGATTTAGAATCACAGAATCATAGAAGCTTTTTGGTTGGAAAAGACCTCTAAGATCATTGAGTCCAGCTATTGACCTAACACCACCATGGGCATTAAACCATGTCTCCATGTGCCATGCCCACAGGTTTGTTGAACACCACCGGGGACGGTGACTCCACCACCTCCCTGAGCAGCCTGTTCCAATCCCTGGACACTCTTGCAGGAAAGAAATTTTTCCTGATCTCCAACCTAAACCTCACCTAGCACAGTTTCAGGCCATTGCCTCTTGTCCTATCACCTGATACTATGGAAAAGAGTCTGACCCTCACCCACCTCACTCCAACCTCCTTCCAGGGAGTTGTAGAGAGCAATGAGGTCTCGCCTCTACCAAAATATCAAAACCTGCTCATGTTTTGAAAGGCTTGAATTGTATTTGGTAGAAATTTGTGGAGAAGAGTCAAAATCACTACTAAGGGTAGACAGTGGAAAACGAAAACAAATATCTGAAATGTTCAACACAATTAGACTGTTCCTGCAAAATCTTTCATTCCCAGTGCTGCTCAAACCAGTTCAGTTAGAGATGGTTGGAGGTGCTCAGAGGTAAGTAGATGACCTTTAAAAAATCCCTTCTGACCCCAACCATTTTATGATTCTTTATATCTGCAGGTGGAGGAGGAGCACTGCTAGTGGCATTTTGCTGAGCCAGCTCCACTGATTCCCATTAAGCTGGTAGGTGAGAAGCCCTTAATTGCCACCACTTCTCACTTTCCTGGTGATTTTCACTGCTCTGCTGGATGTAGAAAGACTCATAAATTTTAATGAAGAAAAAAGAAAACAAGAAGTAGGAAAGTGAGGAATGGTCACGGAGGCATCACAAATCACACCAAGCCCCCAGCATATGAGGGCATGTCATCATTTTACCAACTGCCTGCAACCCAGTTTACAGCTTCTGGTACTGTGAGAAAGGAAAGGGACAGCTCAGGATCCTTCCTTAAAGGAAGAAAAGAGAAGAGCTGGAAGCAGGCAGAAATGTCTTCCAGTAACACATGCCTTTAGAAGGATCTGATAAATCTTGGCCTGGATTTATTTGAAAAGGAAAATTCACATAAAGACACTCCCTTGATCAACATAGCTTGAGTGGCTTATCTTTAAATCAAACCCAAAAGCTCCAAGGCACACATCTTTGAAATCTGAGCTTTAATGGCATTAAGAGACTCAGAGACCACCAGTTTCAGACTCGGATCCTGAAAAGCAGGACTTGAACCAAACTGGTTGATTGTATCCAGAACAGCATTTTTGTTTTCAACTTGGGGGAGGCTGGAGAGCGAAGGGTCAAGCAGGACTGAGATTTATTTACTGGCACTGAAAAGTAAACACCAGGCATTATACTGATAACAACCTGGCCCTGACAAAGGCCACTGGCAAGGCACATTCTTGAGGAGGAAGAGTTTTGGTTGCTGAATTTCTCCATTGCTAAGGGGATAGACAGTAAAGCAATTGCATTCTTGAGAGGTGCAGACAAGGCTGGGAGAGAGCTGCCCTGTTTTTAAAGTGGCAGGAGATGCTAGGAGAGCAGGGAAGGTGGAAGGGTGGACAACGGCTGCAGCCCAGCAGAGGTTCAGCTGTTTCCCAGACCCTCTTTATTTCCCTGTTTGACACAAACAGGGAAACCCACCAGAGAAAAGGAATGACTCATTGGAGAGCTCAGTTAGCCTCACTGCAGAGCTTCAGCGTAAGAGTTTTGTTCTCACCCGCATTTACGCACAGTTACACTCCTCTGTAGTATCCATCCATCCATCCATCCATCCATCCATCCATCCATCCATCCATCCCACTGGCATGAGAGGGAAAGAGGCTTAAAGAACTGGGCAGGGATTAGATTAAAGAACTGCCAGGGAAAGAAAATACCATTGACAATCCTTATGCTGGGAGGTTTGAGAAGAGCAGGACAGAGCTCAGCCATGGGTGCATATTCCTGAGAGAACAGCCCTGTGAGAGGCAACAGCAAGTGCTGGAAGCATACCAAAAATCTTCCCTCCTCTGCATGATGCACAACAGTCCCCAAAGCTTTACTGTTTGATTAGCCAGCTCCTCATCCTCACTCACCTACCATGTCTCCAGCCCTGAGCACAGAACTTAGCCCATTACAGCTCTACCATTGGGCAGAGATGTGCCCAGCCCTGGCACCAGACCAAGCTGCAGGGGGAAGAGGGAGGTGTCTCAGAGGTGCAGGAGGAAGAGGAAGGTGTCTCAGAGATGCAGAATGGGGCTGATTCTGACACTCTGCATCTCCCAGTTTCCCCAGGAATGCCTGGTGTCGGCACAGTGAGGCCAAGCTTATACCACTGAGCCCTTCCTACCTCTCAGATCACAGGACAAGCACTTCTGACACTGGAAGGCAGGCTGTTGTAACGGCTGTGAGGGTCTGCTGACTCACTTTTCCTCCTGAATCTCCTCTCTGGGATCTAGGCAAGGAAGCTCCCCTCTAGGATCTGAGAATACCATACTGTCTGGGACCAGCATAAGACACATGCTGATGGGCTGTTCTTTGCCTTGGAAGCAGCTGTGTGTAGGGCTTAACACTTGTGGCCATACATTAAGCCACACATGTTGGTAGATCTGTGCAATCTGCTGGCCAAGGTATTGAGGCATATTAGTATCCCAAGGTGGGTGCAATGCACCATCATCTTCCTCAGCTTAACATGGATAACCCAGAGTTGTCTCATGACCATTTGAGAGCTGGCCCTTTGCATCCTATGAAGCCATCCTCAAAGGAAAGATCCACTACTCCATTCACAGCAGAGGTCAGGCATGACTCAAGACAGGGAACAGCTTTGTCCCTTTGAGGAGGTAAGGAAGGAAAGCTCTGCGTTAGAGAGGTGAAATAGGGCACAGAGCAGTTCAGGGCAGCTCTCTTTACGCTGACTGCTCTCTGGGGTTCCAAATGTTTCCTTGCATGGCAGCCATTTAGAAGGGGGTATAAAGAGCTCCTGTGGTTAGCAGGCTGCTTTTGGATTTCATTTATCCACTAAACTTAATTTTGAATATTTCTTAAATGCATTTAAACTTTTAAAAGGATATTTAATTTATAGAATATTTCTTATTAATGCAGCATCTCCTGTTATGAAGTGCTCCAAAAGTCAAAAGACTCAAGAGCTTTTTGAATACTCTTGCTCAGACACAAACATTCAGGACACAATGCATCTTCAAATGGGAACATTTGGAGGATACCAAAGCAGCCAGGAAGGATCTCATCCAGGTGAGTGGCCAAAAGCACAAACCTGCCTGCTGCAGAAATCCCTCCTGCCTGAAAACTGAGTTCCTTGCTCTAACACACTATTTCCTCAGGTGTACATGTACTTGGCCAGGGGTAGGGTCTGTACTCTTGTTCCCTGTGAGTAAGGGCACAGCCACATGCAGAAGACTGAAAAATTACTATTCTTTGAAGTGTGCAGCTGTAGGGAAATTTCTTATGTTCTCATCCAAGCCTGCTTCCCCTTACTTGTGGATTTAATTGTTTACATTAGAACAACCTTAGAGCAGAAATCCTGAGAGGTTTTAAGAGCTTAATTCTCCCAACACAGGCTGATGGCTCACTGAGTGCCTTTTGTTGCCACAATCTTTTTATCTGCTTCACAGTTCTGATTGTCTTCATTTTAAGGAAACTTAATGTATAGCAGGGCTCGATAAATTTGCATCTCAAATTACTCTGAGAAGAAGCACAATTTAATACTTTGTATATTATTTGCAGATTTGATTAACATTTGATGACAATGTGTCTTGGCTAGGAGCCCAGAATGCACAATGCACCTGTCAAAAATGAAGAGCCCTTTATACTCATTGCTTTCCATCTGATGTTTGCACTAATCATCACAATTTGCCTTCTTTTTTGTCAGTGTGTGTGTATGTCCCCTCCCCAGCCTATATACTGTGTTTGGACTGAATGTGGATGCTGCTGAAGTTATTTATGGGTACTCTGCTAGACTGAACTGCTGATCATCTGAGTGGACTTTGCTGTAACCTGAGAAATGGGTTGGCTGGTCTCACCAATATCTTGATGCACTTTGCCACCCTTTTTGGGGTGCAAAGAGAGAATTTAGGCTGAGAGAGTGAAACACCAGCTAAAAGCAATACAGCATTTGTATTTGTGACAGTCACTTCTGCTGATCTCAGTGGCTGTGCTTCATCTCAATTCCATGCTTATATGTTTGAAGTAGAATCACAGAATCGTAGAATCACAGTATCATAGAATTGTTTTGGTTGCAAGAGACCTCTAAGACCATGTCCTGAAGTCCCATGTCCACACATTTCTTGAACACCTTCAGGGATGGTGATTCCACCATCTCCTTGGGCAACCCATTCCAATGCTTGAATACCAAGTAGGAGGTCTTAAGGTTCCGAATCAGTTACTTCACAGAGTCTCTGCCTACAGACCAAAAGTAGATTCCAGTTTTCCCAATGATAGCCATCTGGGCTACAGCATAATTGGATTTCATCTAACACAGAAAACTAAAATATAGCAAAGGACATAGAATCACAGAGTGTTTTGTGTGAGAAGGGATCTAATTTAAAGCTCATCTAGTCCAACCCCCCTCTAGTCTTGAGGTCTGTGGTAGTGGGTTGGACTTGGTGATCTTTGAGGTCTCTTCCAACCTTGCTATACTGTGATACTGTGATACTGTGACATCTGCAATTAGAGCAGGTTGCTCAGAGCCCCAAACAACCTGACCTGCAATGGTTCCAGGGGCATCTATCACTGCTTTGGAAAACCTGGGAAAGGGGCTTATCATTCTGAGCATTAAAAAATTCTTCTATCTAGATCAAATATCCCTTTTTTAGTTTAAACCAATCACCTTGTCCTGTCACAACAGGCCCTGATAAAAAAATCTGTCCCCTATCTTTCTGATCTGCCCCTTCAAGTCCCGAAAGGCTACCTAAAGGTAGCCTTTCCTTCCCCTGGCTGAAGAATCCAAATTCTCCCACCCTGGCCTCACAGCAGAGCCCTCCCATCATTGCTGTGGCATCCTCCGGCCCTGCTCCAGCAGGCCCATGTCTCTGCTCTACCAAAGACTCCAGAGCTGGCCCCAGCACTGTAGGTAGGGTTTCGCAATTTCTTCATCTTGAAGAACTTTCTGCCAAAGCAGGTCTGTTACCAAGAGCTCACTTTATAGCATTCACCAAGCAGAGATCCTGAGGTTTCTACATTTTTGTTTGTGTGGGGCAACTCTGCAGAAGTTTAATCCTAAAGAAAATCCATCAACCAACACAACAGTGCTAGACTGAGCCTGTGAAGTCAGGCAGAGGCATGGCCAGGAACTGCAGCACCAAGAGCTCATCCTAGCTGATGTCTGCTAAGAGAGCAAACTGTGTGCTGTCTTGTTGCATAGCATCTGAAAGACAGGTTGCTGTAGATGAAATACGGAAGGCAGCAGTAAGAAAAACTTGTGATATTTCAACATTTTTTTGGCTGAGACCACACTGCAACATCCACTGATAGGGAAACACCCCAAGGCACTTTTTTTCCCCCCTGCAGGCTTCTCCAAAATAATAAAGGCAGTGTTGACAGGTGACAGACCACAGCCTTCCACACTGAAAGATGAATGTAGAAAATAACGATGTCAAGCCACACTGCATCTCCTTCAGAGCCACGAAGCTGAAGGAGAGAGAGGACTTGCACAAAAGGCCAACACAAAACAGGGAGCTTCTCTGTTGAAACACACAATTGCCCTTTATGATTGGCTGTTTTGACAGGTCTTTTTGAATGTTTATGATTTTTTTTTTAATTTAAAAATGCAAAGCTCACTCCTGTAATCTGTCAACATAAAAGAAACACTTCTGTTTGGTTTAGCCAGCAGCATGTAGGAATTTAATGTATTATTACTGAATGTTTCATATTGTGATCTTAAAAAAGCCAAGAGGCATCTGAGGTTGCAGAAAGCTCAACCTCAGCTTCTCTCTCTAATGTAATGCTGTACCTGCACTGGTACAAGCATTCATGCTGCTGCCAGAGCAGAATGCTGGACTTGTACCCTCATTTCAGATGCCTGCAGATGCTGTCAGAAAATGGACAGTCATAGAATCGTAGAATGTTAGGAGTTGGAAGGGACCTCTAGAGATCATCAAGTCCAACCCCCCTGCTAAAGCACCTAAGGCAGGCCACACAGGAACACATCCAGACAGGTCTTGAAAGTCTCTGGAGAAGAGACTCCACAACCTCTCTGGGCAGCCTGCTCCAGGGCTCCAGCATCTTCATAATAAGTTTCTCCTCATGTTGAGGTGGGATTTCCTGCGTTCCAGCTTATGCCTGTTGTTCCTTGTCCTGTTACTGGGTACCACCAAAAAGAGGCTGGCACCCATATCCTGACACCTACCCTTTCAGATATTTATAAACATTAATAAGATCCCCTCTTGGCATTCTCAGGACTAAACAGCCCCAGGTCTTAGTCTTTCCTCACAGAAGAGATGTTCAAGTCCCTTAATCATCCTCATAGCTCTCCATTGGACTCTCTCCAGTAGATGCCTGTCACTTTTGAATTGGGGAGCCCCAAGCTGGACACAGTATTCCAGGTGTGGTCTCACCAGGGCAGAGTAAAGAGGGAGGAGAACCTCCTTAGACTTTCATTCCCATTTCTGTCTTCCCACAGAGAAGACTGAACTTCCATGTAATCGCTGCTGGGGTAATCACGGAGAGTGCTCCCTTCTTCCCTCTCCAAATCAGGAACCACATCTGCTTTCCCTGCTTATCTACCTTTCTTTTAACATTTTATTTTAATTACACAAATTCCCCAGGATTTTCTTAATCCTTCTGCACACTGCTGAAGTGTAAAAACACTGAAAGAAACCTCAGTTCTGTTTATATCTGTACACAGAACCAACTGCAGTAGGTAGGGCAAAATAAACTTTCCCATAATCCTTATAAATCTGTCTAGTTTCACAAAATTGTTCTGCGTGGGAGAATGGTGAGGTCACTCTAAAGCCCTAATTGCCAAACTCCTTTGGCAATTGTTCCCACCTTCTCCTTTGCTCCCCTTCCCCACTCCATTCTATCACCATTCCTGTGGTTCCTTTATTAATTTTAATACTAATTTCAGTGCACCTGGAAGGATACACATGTGATGGCAACTTGAAAAGCAACAATGAAGACCTTAAACCTGCACAGAACATGTCTGAGTGCTAAAGATGTGCTGTTGGTAGCTGTGTCCTGAACAGAAGACTTTTTCTCACCTCTTACCATAACCATGGGTGAAAAGCTTGAGCAGGCACCACGTACCCTGAGCCCCAAGCCAGCTATACCCTGGGCTGCATCCCCAGCAGTGTGGGCAGCAGGTGGAGGGAGGGGATTCTGCCCCTTGGCTCTGCTAAGACCCCACCAGAGTCCTCAGCACAGCAGAGACATGGACCTGTTGGAGCAGGGCCAGAGGAGGCCATAGCAATGATGGGAGGGTTGGAAGCCCTCTGCTGTGAGGCCAAGCTGAAAGAGTGGAGGTTGTTCAGTCTGGAGAAGAGAAGGCTGCAGGGAGACCTTGTGGTGGCTCTTCAAGAGTTAAAGGGGCCAATCAGATAGGGGACAGCCTCTTTTATTAGGTCCTGTTGTGACAGGACAGGGATTTAAATTAAAAGAGGGAGATTTGGACTAGAGAGAAGGAAGAACTGTTCCACCCTGAAGGTGGTGAGACCCTCTCCCAGGTCAAATGCTGATTTCCAGGAGCAGTGGCACCACAATCAGAATATACTACAACCCTTTCTTAGCAGGTTTCCATTCTTAAGCTTTTATTAGAAGCTGGACAAGCAGAGCTCAAGGTCTTGCGTTCAGTAAATCCCACCGCATAAATAATACTGCTGAAAGCATAACCAGAGCTCTGTTGTGCTATCATGCTGCAGAGCCAATAAACTAAAACAACACTCATGAAATCACTTAACCAAGAGGAGCTTTCCCAGTCTTGTTTCATTAGAAGAATGGCATTCAGCTCTGATCCCCAAAAGCAGCAATCATGCTACAGTATTAATAAAGTGAACTTCAGCAGACGCAGTTCCACAGAAAAACATGCACTGAGGTTCTCTTAAAAAAATTCCCCAGCTAGCAATGTAAGGAAAAATATGTGTAATGCCCTGATAGAACTGACAAGAAAAACAGAGAAAAAGATTTATAGAGTAAATTCATTAAGCTTTCAACTCACATTCCATCGTTCTGGAGTCCAACTCAAATTACTGTATGAAAGCTCTTTCTCATGGAACTAGATGAAATTTAAGATTACTTTTAATTACAAAGGGTGTGGGAGAATGTTTTCATGGGAGACAAATACCTCTACACCTCTTACCAGTGTGGATTTAAGAGGTTCACAACAAACAGAAACTGATTTATGAGCATTGGGGCATCATTGTGTCAGGCTGCAGCATGGGCTGAGACTTAATTTCTGCACTTTTACTGCCACATATATATCTTTTGCAAGTTCTAATTGGAAATTAAAATGGCAGAACTTTTATGGGAGGAAAGTTTATTACTACTAATGGTTTTCAAAACGAGGCTACAGAAAAATATTAAAGGTGGTGATGATGTGTTCTTTTTAATTTAAATTTAGTTGTACTTTCAATAACTTTTTACATAAATCATGGCACTGCCAAATTGCTTCTCTGGTTAATCAAATGCATCCTGTTTATTGAATAAATAGTGGGCTCGGCCTGGCTTTGTTTTGGGGTATGAACCATTGTGTAGGAGCTATTAGTTCACACACAGCCTGCAATCCTTTTTATCAAGATTGTCCAAGTTTGCCAGAAAGAAACCCTTTCTCCTATTGCCTGTACCCCTGCCAAACTTTAACCATTTCTGCTGAAGCTTCCCATGCTATGTGCTGATTTATTTATTTCTTTTCCTAACCAAATGGTTCAGCAACTTCAGAGGAAAAGGGTTAAAACAAAGGACTGAAACCCCCTAGCAACCTGTCATTGGAGACAGATAACACAATACATGTGCCAAGGGGTCAGCTGGAGGTTACCAGTGGCATTTCTGAGCATCCAAGCACTTGACTTTGAAAAAGAATTATCTCCTTTTAAGGCAGCTCATCATTAGAAAATGGTTTGACTCCAGGATCTTAAAAGGTCTTTTCCAACCAAAATGATTCTCTGATTCTATGGTTATATGTAACAAAAAAAAAGTGTGTGTCTGGTGCTGAGCAATGGCTCGCACACATTCACACCCAGTTGTAATCAACACAAAAATGAAGGAAATCCATGGGCAGGGACACCTTCCACTAAACCAGGTTGCTCGAAGCCTTGTTCAACCTGGCCTTGAACACCTCCAGAAAGTGGCATCCATGACCTCTCTGGGCAACCTGTTCCAGTGTCTCACCACCCTCACTGTAACGAATTTCTTTCTAATATCCAGTGTAACTCTGCCCTCCTTAAGCTTCAATCCATTCTCTCTCATCCAATCACTACAAGCCCTTGTTAAAAATCCCTACCCAGATTTCTTGTAGGTCAGTTTCAGGCACTAGATAATAAAATAAGCAGTCAGTTGAGACTAATAAATTCTCAGATGCACAATGTAAACCTTAAAATATTTTATTTTTTTGATGGCTGCTGCATAAAGGTGTAAAACATGGCTGCACTCTACTCTGGAAGTCCTCCTGTAGCAGAGAATATGCTGGAAACCAACGTCAGCACAGAAAGGCGAGCACATCTCTGCTGATACATGCAGTTCTCCACCTCTGAAAGGCTGGCTGGAGCTAGGTTATGAGAACAGGGTTTGGAGGGTTATGAAAAGACCTCAAGATAAACATTTCATGTCAGTTATTGCTTTTCAAATTCAACAAGCAGGAACACAGGAGAGCAAAATTCTTCTAGCATGACTTGGGCTGCCCCAATCCTAACGTGGCCATAGCATGCTCGTCCTTATCTCCACGCATCAAACACCATTTATCACTGAGTCTTGTAAATACAGTAGCCAGGCTAAATTCTGTAGACAACCTGTTTGCTCTCTAACTTCTGTCCTTCCACCCTATTTTCAACTTTTAGAAAGGGGTGGAGAAGAGCTGAGGAAAATACCACGATGCAATTACAGAGTCATTAAATCCAGCATACGTCACTGCTGGCATCACATCCTTCTCCACGACTGCTCGTTCTGTCTGCCCTGTGCCAGAAATTCGGTTCTGGGACTGAGCTGGGATCCAGATCAGGGAATTGATCCAGCTCAGAAAGAACTGAATCGATAAAATGGGAATGTCAGCACAAGAGAGAGGAATAGGGATGAAATGCAACAGCAACCAGTGGAAGGATGGAACCACCCTTTTCAGTGGTACAGCAGACACACACCAGATTAAAGTAATCATAGAAATACAGTTTAGGAGATGTTAAATTACTCCAAGCTGCTGTAATGAGTTCCTTCATAAATGTACCCTCAGATCTGCTTTGCAGGTCTATCACAAATCCCTTAGTTTTACTGCCCTACCTCTAAAGGCTTCGGACAGGATGAAAGGCTTCACTTGTGCAAAACATTTTGCAAAAACTAATTATACCTTCTGTGCTGACCTTCAGAAAAGAAGGAAGGAGATCACATACAGTGGCACAGGTTCTTCAGGTTAAGAATTGGTTTATACCCCTGCACTATCAGGGGACTGGACCTCGCTTTCAAGAAAATGCTGTTACACTTCTAAAGGGAGTATTCACTTGTTCATGGTAGGAATTTAAGGAACCCAGGCTCTGCCATTGGCAAATGTGGGATCCAAAAGCCACATCCTTAAATAAAAGAAATTAAGATGAATTAAGATCAAGACATTATTTATGCAAACCTGACTATCAAATTGAACTGATGTCCAAGTGAACACCTGCAAGCACAGGGGACTGTCTGTTGCCATGCTTCCAAGCTAAACTTTTTCCTCAAACTGAGATGATGATGTTATTTTGGTTTTAATTCATTTCCCAGACAAGAACTAGATCATGATTTAGTATTAACTGAAGCTTAGCTTGTGAGGCTGTGCTGTCTGTCAAGTTACAAGTTTAGGTTGATTAATAGCATCTTTCCTGTGTCAGTACCTTCATTAAAATGCCAATCACACTTGCAAGGAAACCATGCAAGCTCCCAAGTTACAATTCCCTTATTCTCTGATATTTCTGGAGACTGGATGGGGGCAAAGATGAACTGGTTGTTAAAAGTTAACCTCCTAGCTTGACATACTTCTGCTTGAAAATTGCTTGCCTGTGTCACTCTTCACTTGGAAGAGCTGTTGCAAAGTAATCCTACTACTTACAAGCACCTAAATAGCAGTCAGCACTGAGCCACCCAGACAGGAGAGAAACAGCTGCTGAGCTGCTGAGTGAAGGACAGCCTTGACCACTCAGCCAGGGGAGACTGATGCTGATGAATGCCTGGAGGGCTTCACAGAGCAGAGGGACGGGCACGAGCAGTTTTCACCACTCATGGAGGGTGTGACCATGCACACTCACCAGCTTTTGGATGGGAAGAGAATAATGGGACAGAGTAAGAAATAACATGCTGAGTGCCATGGCTGCTGAGTCCCAGAGGAATAGGAAGGCTGGCATGCGGAGGCTGCAGGCTTGAGGAGGAAGTCTCGTCTGCACTCTGCAGGCTGTCACTAGAACCCAGGTGTGACTTCTTGCATCATGACATGGGAAGTCCCACCTATTCAGACATTACTGAAGTTACAAAGCCAGGAATTGAGCATGGAAGGAAAAAGCACTCTCAACATGGTCACCATAGAATCACTGATTAATTTAGGATGGAAAAGACCCTTAAGATCGAGTACAGCCATTAATCCAATGTTTCCAAGTTTGCTGCTAAAACACACGTCCCTCAGCACCCCTCCAGGGATGGTGATTCAACCATTTCTCTGGGCAGCCTGTTCCAGACTTTGACAACCCTTTCAGAGAAGAAATTGTTCCTCATGTCCAACCTAAACTTATCCATCCACAGCTTAAGGCCATTTCCTCTTGCCCTCTCACTTGCTGCTTGGGAGAAGAGACTGAGCCGCACCTAGCTCCAGCCTCCTTTCAGGGACTTGTAGAGAGACAGAAGATCTCCCCTCAGCCTCCTTTCCTCCAGGCTAAAACCCCCCAGTTCCTTCAGCCACTCCTTGTGTTCTAGACCCTTCACCAGCTTCATTGCCCTTCTCAGAACCCACTCCAGCACTTCAATGTCCTTCTTGTAGTGAGAGGCCCAAAAGTAAACCCAATATTCAAGGTGTGGCCTTACCAGTGCCAAGTACAGAGGCACAATGACTCTGCTAGCCCTGCTAGTCACATTATGGTTGATCTGTTGCTGCTCACACACAAGTTATATTAACTCCCCAAAATAACAGTGCAGATGGTAATTATTGCCAAGGTTGGTTAATCACTTGGATCCACTTACCTAAATACAGGCCCAGTACATGTGACCTACATTATTTATTTCATCTGAGATTCAAATTTATCATCTTGAAGCACTGTTCAATTTTCTGTTGTTTTATTAACCACTAACTTTTGTCATTAACATTACCAGATGTTACCAACACTTTTTCTGTATGATAAAATCAAGATACTACAGAGAAGCAGGTAAGGAAGAGTAGTAGTGAAAAAGCTGCTTTTGGAGGTATTCTCCCAATCTCATTCTGAATACTGAATCTGAGTCTAAGAAATATCAGTTAACCAGATTTAATGCATTTAGTAAGTACCACCTTATATAATTTAGATTCCATGAAAAAAAACGTTTCTTACACCTTGCAGAAATCACATTTGGGTAAAATGACCTTCAACAAACTATTGCCCATTTATAAAGTCCCATTCTTTTATACTGAATTAATATCCAGCTAAATAGGGTGCCGCAGCTGATCTCATTCCACTTACCCTTTGTAAATGTTGACCCAACATTTGAGTTACCTCCTGAGCTCCTGGGACCCACCTGATACTTAAAGATTATTTGTCAGCGTTGGCTTCAGCACCTCATTGGAACCTTGCAAAGTGTCCAGATTTAAGAGCTAGAGCTGCAGCAGTTCCTGTTCTACTTCTTGGGTGCAGGAATATAAACCATTTCAGTAGTCCTGTAATTTCTAAAAATAACATGTGCCTCCTTTTTTAATATAGAAAGAGCTAATTAAGGTATTCTCCTGTCTTTTCTGTGGTGCTATGGCTGGTTCTACTGCCCCCTCCTCCCCTCAACAACCTTTAATGATTTCCCTTATTTTCCTTCACCAGCAATCTTTATTTCATAATTAGCAGTAATTTCTAGCCTATCAGTGTCTTGTTTTCCTTAATGTATATGCAAGTGGATGATGTCACCTATATATTTATAGAGTAGCATTCATGTCCTTTTTACACCAGGCTGGTGAAGGAGATGGAGAAATTTAGTTCACATTCAGTAATTATCTTCCGTAACTGCAGACTTGTGACTTTTACAGCATCTGCTGAAGTTTTCTTGAACCATCCCCAATTATCATTCACACTGTTTGGTTTAGGGTGTTGGGGATTTTTTGGTTTGGGTTTGGTTGCCTCCACCCCTGGCCTTTTTCAAATGACTTTGCTCATAATCGCCTTAATCTTTGGGAAAACAGCCCTTTTAAAGAATCAAGTATATCCATTATACAATTAATGACTCCCAGTGGCCTTCCCTAGCGTGAGATGCCTTGACAGAAGGGAAGTGGAGCAGATTTATTTGCAATGGCACTTCACAAGATCTTGTTTCAATTTCTTGGCCATGCTGCTTTCTGGGACAAGTAGGTCACTGAGTATAAACAGCCAGCACATAAGCCATCAAGCTTTTCCTATCTTCTTCAGTTTAAAATAGGAATACAAAACATTAAGTGCAACACTCAATGATTATTTCAGTTTTTATAACATCTTAGCACTCCTATTACTGGCCTATTTTCTATGTCCTACAGATGTGATGAACAGACAATGGGAGGAGGGAAACAAACATGTAAAAGTGAAGGGTGGAAGAAAGGAAATGGGATTATTCCCCTTTTACCAAAAGAGAATCAAGGCACCAAAAGATTAAACAACTTGCTCATAGTCACACAGGGAAATTGAAGAAGAATCTGGGATTGAACTCAGATCTCCCACAGCACAGTCCAATACTTTAACCACAAAACCATTCTTCATCCATAATGAATAGCTCCTGGCATGCAGATACCATGAACTAGCCAGGGAAAGGGACACTTCTAGTCAAGACAGTATTAACGCTTAGCTGCAGAATGGTCACTGCACCATCCCTTGGCCCGCAGAATTCAACAAAGCTGTTTGATGAGATGCTGGAGCAATTCAACCGTTAACTCAAGATTGATTCCTCTTGTAAAAATGGCAATGATGTAAACTTGGTACAGAGGCTGATACTCTTCTGGAATAAACACATTCAATTTGTATGCTGATTTATTTTTAAAAATGGAGCTCATTTAAAACGGGGTGAAGTTTCTGGCATCCTCAAGTCAATAGTTCATGTAATGTACCATACCAGAAGATCTTCGTGTTCCTGCCAAACTTGCAGCCAGCAGTCTTTTACTGGTGATAGTTTAACATTACAGCCTTGTGAGAAAGCAGGCATTTCCCATGATATATGGGGAATCATTTTCTTATTGGCAAGGTCATTGGAAAATTGCAAAATATTTTGCCTAAAACAGAGGGAGTTTCATCCTACTTTTTGCAGGAATGTGCAGGGGGAGGGGGGCAGAAAAAAGATAGAAGGCAGTTCTGCAGTTTCCAGGGGATTTGTGCTAAAGGATAGGGGGGGGGGGGGGGAAAAAAAAGAGGGTTTTGTTTGAAAGTGCTAGTGTGTTGCTATCAAGCCTACAATGTATTACAGTTCCTGATAGGCACCATGAACTAATAGCCTGAACCACCCTTCCTTCAGCTTCTTGAGCTCATTCCTGAGGCACAGGACCCCACTCCAAGACTCTCAGAATTTAATCTGAAACTAAGCAGGGGAAACAAGGACATATTCACTCTAACATCACCCTCCCACCCAAAGGTATCGCAGGACTGATCCCGGGTGGGGGGGGGGGGGGGGGGGGGGGCGCTGTACCACTGAGAGCAGTCAGTAGCGAGTATATGGGTATATGGAGGTGGCTTAATGACAGGCTCTATCCTGTGACTCCTGCATCTCTGGTCCCCATTTGTTGTGTTAAAACATACAAGTGAGATGCCTCTAATTTAAGCCAGATGCCAAATGAGGCCCAAGAAAAAGCAAAGAGTAGCAGCAAAGTCTGACTCAGAGGTATACAGCACCAAAACTTTCTTCCTAGACAGCTCAACCAACTGCCACTTCTGCTTTCTGTCCTAGGAAGATTATGTCGCTGCAAACCTGCAAAGATTTCTCAGCAGCATTTCAGAAAAACTTGCTGATGCTAAAGAGTAAAATGAGCAGTGCCACACCTTGGCATTTGGCCTCTGGCCAAACAGAAATTTGGACACTAGAAGAAAAAAATATTGCCAGCCTCTTGCTTTGAAGACCTCCTCTTTGCTCAGAAGCAGGGGAGAGCCCCAGCACATACTCGGAGGAGCCTTAGGGATAAGGTAAAGGAGGGAGGAGGCAGGAAGCCCTGCATGGTGACGTGTTTCAGCAGTGCTGTGGGTTTACCGTTGAGTTCACAACATCATGTAGGTACTCAGCATTTTCTCTTCTCTCAAATGAGTTTACTTGTGGGGCTGCAAAGGAAAGCAGGAAATGTGGCCGCATGCACAGGCCCGTGCATGCTGCAGGAGACACATTCTCTTGTCCCCTGCCTCACATTCCCTCTCTGTGGCACAGGAGGATGAGCAATGCTGGGGCTGAGCAGTAGCTGTTACTCACACCCGGATCCTACATGCCCAATGCAGCCGGTCAGCATGACCTGGATCCAGCAACAAGCTGCATCTTGTGCTCAGTAGCTGCTCACACTAAATTAGGCTTGGATTATTAAGTCTTTGAGAGTATCACCAAAACTGAATTAAGACTATTATCCACATTATGCCTGCCAAAGGTAACTCATCTAAGGTACGGCTGTATCTCCTTTTTTTGGTTTATAAACTCAGGATGTGTAAAAAGAAACCTGATTTTATTTGCAGCATCACGAATCTGAGTCCTAGCAGCTTCAAGCTCTTTCAGAACTTTTCAAACTCTTTCAACTCTTTCAAAGCAGTGACCAGATTTCCAATGTCAAAACAGATGTGTACAGACCTGCAGCCTGGTTCTGCCCACTGTGGAAATGAATCTCAGCTCTGAGCTGAGCACCTACAACCTTCTCCACTGGACCAGATGCACAGATGCGAGGCCTGGGGAGACAGAGGGTTCAGCAAAAAGTCTGAGTCTTGGGGGGTGTCTTTCCATTTTCACTATGAAGGTTTTTGAGTCTTCATTGTTGTTCAAAAATTTGCAAAATAGTAGATGACTGTTCTATCTCCTTTGCAATGACATGAAGTGCCGATTAGTGGGCTCTTGGTGTGACAAATTCCAGTCACTGCTGCTACACCTGCATCCCAGCACGGTCCTTTTATCTGCTGGCTGTTCAGACAGGTCTGTCAGAAGTGGGGTGGGGGGAAAGACATGACATGTACTGGAGTGATGGTCTGTCACAGCTATCATCTGTCATGACCCCAACTCAGTAGCAGACAAAGCTGTCTTGCTGCAGTTTGAAATTGCATCTGGAATAGGGATGCCCAAAGAGAGATCTTTCAGGAAAAATACATTAGGCAACACCTTTGTTTAAAAAATACATGCAGGATTCATAGCTCAGCACAAAGTCTACAGCTATCACCCCAAAAATAAATCTTGTGAAAGTAAATCTTGTTGGTGTAGAACCAAGCCCATATCCTGGCTCAGCAGAATGTATTCAATTAGGTGGTGGCATGCACTGCAGGTTTAGGATGAGTTAGGAGACATTTATCACTGGCTCCCAACTTGGGCAGATATTTCCCTCCTTTCCTCTCAAATCCACTCTCCACACAAACTCAGGTAATAAACCTCATCTGGTACAAATTACCCAGCACGACTCCCAGCCCAGTACCTCAGCGCTGGCAGGACTGCTGTGCTCTGTCTCTGTGGCTGGAGGCAGAAGTGCAGCTTATGTATCTCCAAATATTTGCCTGAAAACACTCTCTTTGGATCAGTTTTTCTGACATTTGCTTGAATAGTTTTCAAGAAACACCCACCCAGTGTTAGTTATTGTGCTGTGCAGAGAAAGTTTTGCAGGCTAACATTCCAGATGACAAACTCCCCAGCGATATATTCTCCTCTTGGAGGGCTGGACACTGATTCTCAGTGAGGTTGGTACCAGTTGGCAGCAAAACTCTACAACCTTGCAGGTTCATAGAAGGGTTTGGGTTGAAACTGACCTTGAACATCATCTAGTTCGAACCCCCTGGCATTGGCAGGGGGGCACCTTCCACTAGACCAGATGCTCAGGGCCTCATCCAACCTGGCCTTGAACACCTCCAGGGAAGGGCATCCGCGACCTCAAAGCAGCATCGATGAACTCGGAACCCAGATGCTTGCCCTCATGCAGTTCCCATTAATAGGCATGTCCATACACACATGTAGGCTTTCCCCTTTCATTCCTCCCCATATAGAAATAACAAACCCCTACTGTTTAATTTTATTTTTTTTAATCTATGGCGGTGCACTGACCATTCCATTTGAGAGTACTTAGCACTCCCACTGCAAGGAAAGCATCATCACTCAATTAGGAAAGATGTCCATCTTTCCTTTCCCTCTCTGCCTTTGCTGCAAGATCCATTTTCAGTCTGGCCTTTCTCTTCCCTCCAGATGAGCTTCTCTAGGTTATAATTTTTATTGCAGAATCACACAGAATCATAGTGTGGTAGGAGTTGGAAGAGACTTCTGGAGATCATCAAGTTCAACACCTGTGCCAAGGCAGGTTCACCTAAAGAAGGTCACACATTAATGCAAAACTGAAGAACTGAAGCAGCTGCTTGAAGCTGCAACACACAACCTTGATTTACCCAGGCATGTATTTGGGGGTAAGCAAGAAGGATTGCTTCTTTCTTATCTTGAAGCTGTTAGTTTCTCTTGACCATAACATGCCATTCCCCTGTCATCTCCTGTGCATGCAAGTCCACTGAACACAACTCAGCTGGACAGATGCCAGCCCGATATTAATTTAGACTCCTCGTTAACTTCAGTGTTTCACAAACCATGGTGTAAGAGCTAATGAGAAATCAGAATCTGGCGCCATGGCTGGAATGAAATCAAACCATGAAGCTCCTTCCCGACCTATTACAAAAATTACAGTGTGGAAAGTGAATTTAATGGTACAGAGTGCTTAATTGTAATATCAGTAAAGGCTTTGATCTGAGTGACTCTTGACATCACAGAATGAGGAAACTCCCTTAATGATTTGAAAAACCACACGAATGGTTGGGGAAGGAAATTTGTTTTATGCGTATATATTAAAAAATGTTATTAAGTCTCAGGGAGAAGTCTACTTTGTTGGGGGGAGGATTGTTTGGAAAGGGATCTGTGTCACAAAGGGAAGCAGAGGTTAGCTTAAAAAAAAAACAAACAAGACACTGAGGACATTTTGGGTACAATGGAATTACAATGGCTGGGTACAACTTTGCTGAGGATTTGAATATAGAAACATAGAATTGTTTCAGTTGGAAAAGACTTCTAAGTTTGAGTCCAGCCATTCTCTAACTCTACCAAGTCTGCTGTCAAACCGTGTTCCTCAGCACTACATCTCTGCATCTTTTAAACACCTTCAGGAACGGAGATTCGACCACCATACATGCATGTTCTCAGCAAGGCCTGCGTTTGGTGTGGGTTATCACTCCTTTAGCACAGAATAGGCTGAGCCTTGATGCACCCTGCTGATCTCAGAGCTCTTTTACCTCAGGGATGGAGGATTAATATTGTCTCTTAAGCACACTGGCCGCCTCTTCCAAACCTGATGACTCCAATTGTTGAGTGTGGAAAAAAGAGACTTGGCTCCACTTACTCTTCCAAGTGAAAACATGGGAGTTCCTCTGATAGAGTCTGGCCAAAAGACCCAGGCAGAGAGGAAGGAACTTTCACCCTAGGAATCAAGCATCAATCACCTTCCCATCCTCCCTTCACCAGCCAGAGGTCTAAACACATCAACTATGCACTTAGCAGCAAGTCCATCAGCTGGCAATGAAGAATAAGCACACTCTTGCAAGTTCTGCTCCCCTTATAATGGATCTTCTGCATATCTACCTTAATGTCAGAGATGACATTTCACTGAGCCAGGTCTCCTGAAGGAAGAATTTCCTGCACCTTAGGCTGCTGACAGCTGCCAGAGTTGATCTGGCACAATTTTTTTCATATGCTGATGTGAAAAACAGAACCTTCTTTGACGCCAAGACGGAAGAGTGTGATATGTGGCTTAGAAGGAGAAAAGGAAAAAAATACATATATTGGTGCAACTACAAAAAAACAAGCCAGAGTGACTCATGATTTGTCTACAACCTTTAAAAGGGCTGGTGAGGGCTCACAGCTACCTGGTTTCTGCAGCACTGCTAGGTCAGGCTGCCTCAAATAAGCCTCTAAAGCCATCAGCTTGGATGGATAAAAATGCGGCCTAGTTTTGAAGAATTAAAGCCTACAGATTCTCCCTGGAGGGCACTGTCCTTGCTCAGCCTTGTAGGGAATCTTTTGAGAAGCTTCACTTGGTCTGAGGGTTGCTGAAAGTTTGTGTGGATGCAGCCCCTACACATACTGGGAGACCTCCTCTAAGACAGGGTCCCAGCAGCAGCATCATGCAAAAGTGTCTTGGTTGGATTTCAGAGGGGGAGAAGGCCAGACTATGGGTCACAGTTTTCAGTGGTTCCCCAGATGTATGGTCTCTGAAGAAATAAAAATGCCATGGCCACTACATGGGGACAGATATCTTTGTCTTACAGACCCAACTTCTATCTTGAAAATTAATTGCTAGAATATTCTCTGAGCCTAACAGTCAATACAAACCACAAAACCAGTAACATGATACAACAATTTTCATCCAAATCTCACATCAATCTCACATCAGCTGTAAGCATGATTTTTTTTTTTTTTTTTTTTTTTTTTAAGGAGAAGAGTTAGGATGTACTATAAGATAATTTCAAATGAAGAGTAACCTAGCTGAGATATCCTGTCAGTTTATAGACCCAAATGGTCCTTACAAGAAAGCTTTAGGAGAACAGCTATAAATCTGGACACTTTATCTAGAAAATGGACACCAATCAAGTTTAAAAATAATGTGTACCTGTAAAGTCACCTTCCAGGCACTGAAATAGTTCCCATTACATTCAATCTCTTGGGTACATAAAATTAGACCTATACATCTGTAAATCAGACTAAACGTCTCACTCTTGGACTCATGGAAAAGTTAGCAGAAAACAGATAGAAATTTCTCCCCATCTGTTAAGTATTTTGCAGCAAACACACTTAGCTGTACTTTGCATTGTGCCACTTTAAGGTCTGGTTACCATTTTCTTTGCCTTCCGTGTACAAGCAGTGTGGCAAGTGCTGGGCTCAGTGCTGCAGGAATGGTCATCACATCTCTGCTTCACATTATCTCACAGGCAGGTCTAGGCAAGCAGCTGCCTTTTTCTCTGCTCCTATTTCCTTTATCGGGCATTTTTTTCTTCTTTGTCTGTTTTAGAGTCGAGTTTTTTGGGGGGCAGACACCTAGCAAGGCTGGGACCCTTTAGATATATGCAAACAACTCAAGATAAATGCCTCTCTTGCAAAGTACATTAAGTGCAGTGAATTTACTTTTCCCCAGCGGCTGCTCACTGATACAGGAAATCTAATCCTAAATCTCATTAGGTTCTACAAACAATTCGGCCTCTTTCCCCAACAAAGTCACCATCCTGGACTGCTGAATGTTTATGTTTTATTTCTCAATTCCCTTTTTTCTCTCCATTCCCCCCACCCTTGAAATTTTCCTTTTGGTAAATATTTCTACACTGGAGAAGTGTAGCCAAAAAGAGATTTAAAAAAAGAAAGCGAGTGGGAGAGACAGAGTATCAATCATTCACCTTCAGCTCCCCGGGGAAGAGGTGGGGAGAAAGAACAGCAAGGTAAAAAGTTAAAAACGGCAGAACCACAGCAGTGTTCTTTGAAGACCATCCAAATCTATTTCTTCCAATGTTGAGGCCCTTGCAACTAGTGCCAGGGCTTGAAAGGGGGAAAAAAAAAAAAAAAAAAAAAATTCACTTCCAAAAGTGAATTTTTCAGCGTCAAGCCAAACTACTCAATGTTAATTTGGTTATTTGGCAAAAAATAACAATAATACTAGTACCTGAACTATTGCCATCTGCATCTAAAAGATTCTGGCCAGCCCATTTCGCAGGCCAAGAATTACAGCAGATACCCCTGACTATTAAAAAATGAGTTTGTTGTTTTAAATGCCTATCGCATAACGAAGCCTTGTGTGGTGTTGGGAATGCACTGACATCGTATCTTCTGCACAAACATGAGCTGAGGTAAGACAAAGCTATACATCAGTGGTACAAACATTGGAGAGGTCACATATTGGCTCCTGTTTCCTGCCATAAATGCACAGCTTTCATTAAACATTCAGCCAGTGCTGGTGAGGTGACTCCTTTTCCTTTGGTACCTACACGATGTAAATGTTGACCAAAGAAAGGGTGTCCTCAGACGCCATTTGTTGGAATGCCTCAAATGAGCAGGAAAGGGACCCTGATGCCTCCCATGTAACAGCTACCAGCAGATCCTGGGTTTAGCAACAGAACGGTCCCAGCGAGGCCACCTCAGCCTTCTCTCCAGCAACATGCAGCAAATAAGGAGCTTCTAGAAACCATTCTGGGCAGAGCCGTGTCAGGGCTGGGGAGAAGGACAGGCATCAGCCAGAGAAGAGCAGCATGCTGTGCTAGGCTGAGCCTGCTTCTCCTGCAGCCAGGAAGAAACCCTGGGGAGCTGGTGGTCTGGAGAATAAGTGCTGGAGGAGGAAAGGAGGAGAAAATAAGGCAGAGGCCTCTGCTTGCTGCCCACAGGCACCACAGGGATTTGCTCTAACCCCAGTATCAGGCTAAGAGGCACTGTACAGCCAGCACTCATTCTGCACTCCCTTCGTGTCCCTCTGTCACCTCTCCCATGTCAAGGAGAGACAGAGTAGCCAAATGTGGGACCCAGGCCCCCTGCCCAGGTCAGCCAGGATGTTCAGCTCAGCAGCACATTACACATGTGCTGCTCAGACACCCATGAGCAAGCTGCCGCTTTAAGATAAAGCAGCAAGACTCTCTCCTTCCAGTCCCAGAGAATGCATCAACTTGCCATTAATTATATTTTGGATGACTCCTGAACATCATGCCTTCAGATAATTGGACAGTGGTTTAATTCAAAGCCTGATAACAAACACATTGAAAGCCGAAGGAAGGGTGCTGTTGGAATGTTTATTTGTGCAGGGCTCTTTCTACAGAGAGCCCATCCTCTGTTTAAAGCTTGCACTAAAGGGCCAGGCAGGTTGGAAATTTTCCTGATTTAATAAATGCTCTGGGCCACACCATGGACCTTTGCCCTTGAGACCTCAGAGAGGACCAGACTTTCACCAGGCTCTTTTCCTCTACACTGTATGATCATGATGCAGCCAGTCTGCAGCATGGGCTAGAGAACAGGGATAGGGATTGTGAAATAGATCACAAATTCTCCTAAATTCTCCTCTTTTTTCTTACGAAAGCCTTTCATACTCGGGAAATACTGAGGGATTAACCTATCCTCCAAAGAAGGGAAAAGCTCCCAATTAAGAGGAGCTCCCTGCATACTTGCCCCTTATCTAAGCCCTCCCATAGAAAGGGCAGGCAATCTCCATGAAGAATAACCTCCAGAGCAGAAATGGGCCATAAATGGGTCTGTGGACTTGCAGTGACATCGCGGTGAACCAGCAGCACCAACCGGTGCCTGGGGCCCAGACTAAAGAGCTTTGTCCAAACGCCACCGAGGGTCAGGATTGCTATAAACACAATGGAATTTTTACTGATTAAGGCCTTTCCTCCCAGCACTGGATATAGGATTTCCTGTACTGAAGCATGTTTGAGTATATTATTGCTATGCCAGGGAAGGGAAAACACTCTTATTCTTATGAGAGAAAAACATATCTCATGGGGTGAGGAAAAGATACAAAACAAAGAATCCAATCTAATAGCAAAGGAAACAAACAACACAAACTTTGGTGGCTTGCATTAGTACTGACCACCCTCTTTCCCAAAGCTTCTTAGGAGGGAAAGAAAACCCCAAAGCCATAGCCATGAGGAAGGGGGAAAGTGGGGAGAGAGTTAGAAGAGTTTGCATTCTTAAAGCTATACTGTGGGTTCTGGAGTAACTGAATCACAGAATCACAGCAAACTATGGGTTGTAAGGAACCTCTGGAGATCATCCAGTCCAATCCCCATGCTAAAGCACCCACAGCAGCTAGCCCAGGATCGCAATGTTCAGGTGGGTTTGGAATCTCTCCAGAGAAGGAGACTCCACAACCTCTCTGGGCAGCCTACTCCAGGGCTCCAGCACCCTCCTAAGTTTCTCCTCATGCTCAGATGGAACCTCCTGGGTTCCAGTTTGTGCCTGTTGCTCCTTGTCCTTTCACCGGCCACCACCGAGAAGAGTCTAGCCTCATCCTCTTGACTCAGCCCTTTAGCTCTTAATGATCATTGAGAAGATCCCCTCTCAGTTTGCTCTTCTCTAGGTCTCTCAGCCCATAGGGATCCTCCTGCCACAAAACCATAGGAATTTGGAGGAGGATGATCAGCAGATTGACACACATTGTGATCAGGTAAGTTTCCTGAAGTGGACCTAGGAAGCTATTTGACAACTAAAGATGTGCTTGCGCCAGTACACATGATTTAAATACTATGAAGCAGAACTTCCAAACCACCAGGCACATGGAGAAACAGCAAAAAAATGGTCTTCACAAATGTGTAGTCCAAGCTAATGATTAAATAAATGGGTAAGGAGCTCAGTCCACCACAGAAATGGGAGCACAACTCTGTTACCTGATCAGTAACACTGCGAGTATGTTAAACCTCCCAAATGAAGTCTGCCTAATCAGAATTTCCCCTATGCAGGACACGTCCTGCCACTCATGTGATATTCTGCAAGACTGAAAGAATGAAAGTAGTTTATGGTGCTAAGATGATAAAACATATCTCCAGGACATCTTTCAGCAGGGCAAGCAAAATAATGCTGCAACTGTTAGTGATCCTGGTGAATATAAACAAACGGAGCCCAGCACTCCTCAGATTATACCAAGAGGCTCTGTGGGTGGCTTGCATAGCATTAAGGGTAACAAGGTTTCTTTTTCAAAAGATTTTTGCCATTTAAAAAGAAGTGAAAAAAAAGAAATATTCCAACAAGTGGTCAGTCCAGGAGATGCATGAGCCCAGTGCTGACTTTAGGGAAAAAGGCATCAATACCTTAGCGGCTCATCAATCACAGAGATCAGACGCTCTTGCTTTGTGCTTTTGCAGTTGAGGAAAATACAAACACCTTCCAAAGGGGTTCCTCCACTCAAAGCTTTTCACTCCTCAGGACATTCTTCAGAGAGCAAGTACTGAGCAGTGGTTGGTGTGGAGTGAGAGAGACCTGAGCCAAAGCACATTTTATGAGCAATACTGCAGAAGCTGTTGGACTACGATGTTCACAGGGAATGCTGTGATAGGTATGGAGACTTCCAAGAACAAAGCACTACCAAAACAAAACAAAACAAAACAAAAATTCCAAAACAAATAAAGGGCCTGGACAGTTTTCAGAGGAAACCAAGAGTAACCCTTAAAAGGACTGCATGACTGCTGGCCAATCTGGAGCTGCAAAGAGACTGATAAACTGATACTGCCTTTACTCTGCTGGCAATCCACATGCAACCCAAAACACAGCTCCTTTACAAAAAACAGCTCTTGCTAAGGGTCCTGAAGGAATAAAGCTTCCAAGTTAGAGAAGTTGCATTCAAAACAGAAAGTCACAAGGAGCTAAGTGCCACTTTATGACCCATCTCAAATCAACTTCAGTAGGCAGTTCAGCTGGTTTATGTGGAATAGACCAGCTCTGGGCAACCATTCCATTCCATTCCATTCCATTCCATTCCATTCCATTCCATATCTTCTGAGGCTGGACTCAATGCTGTAGTCCTTTCTCAGTCAAAATTCCACTAAAGATAAATCTGAGTTTACACTCACCAATTTGATCTTTCAGATCCTTTCCTAAGAGATGTCAGTACAGTGTCATTCCTGTGATTCTATCAAGTGGTTGATGCTTAGAAGGAGACCTTTCAATGATCAAGACAACAAACTTAAAAGAATTTATCAAATCCCAGCTGAATACAAAAAGTTAGGCAAAACACTGTCATGAAAACACTTCTGATTCACATCCAGAAAAGCCTAACATTTATTATGAAGCCTTTCAAACTGACAATGAGGGAATTCTTCACTGTGGTCTTGCCCTCACTTTCACCCTACAAAGCAATGCTGTATGGAGATAGAGTAAACACTACGTGCTGTATTTTCCTAAATAAAGCAAAGGAAAAAAACAGATCAATGTCTCTTCTGCTGCCAGCAGATATGGAGTCAATTAAAAAACTAAAATATACAATAACTTAACTCTTTGCACAGAGCTCCAAACATATCAATACTGTGAGCATTAAATTATTTTCCATAGAAGCACCGAAACACCCTGGGTTGAAGCACACTCTCAATTTTCAGATGTTGAAGGTGAATTTGTTGTTCCAAAACCCGAGAGATCAGCAGGCAGCTCTCAGCCAGGCACTGTAAGTTTTCTGCCTGCTGAGGATGTTCCCCAAGTTTATCTTTTCCTAGGTCATGTGCCAGGAATGGACATTCTGGAAGGCAGGAGAAACAAAAGAGGCTACAGCTTTTCTCCATGCTCCTCATCAGGCCACCCACAACACTAGTCTTCACACCAGATAGTGCTGACTGTCCTATGAGGCAGATGCAAGTGGTCCCTGAGGTTCTTGAAGGGGTAAGAGTTTACAGCTGTCTACCTGCCATGAAGTGGATGTCTCTCCTTAACCACAAGCTCATCTCCAGTCCATGGCCCATGCAGGTAACAGGCCTGCACTGCACAAAGTGCAATGCCCCACAAAGGGTAGCATCATGTTACCCACTAGTATATAAGGAGAGTGCAAATGTACAGCAAAGACAGCCAGAGGAACTCCTACCCTGTTATAGCCAATGACTTCCAACATCAACAGTCTCTGCTGACTGATATGAGACTGAAAATGGCTGCGCCTGAGAAGCTTTAACCAGCCATCGACCTTCCCTTTTGAAGTGCAAGTGTTGTCCCTGTCTTGTTTTCTAGCTTGACAGCTGTCTTAAAAACATTTACCTCATCTTTTAAGTCAGTACCAAACTAAAACCCTGTGATCAACTCCTGAGCATGGAAACATTCTTAACACTTCCAAAACTCAAAGCTGGAACTGAGCAGCAGCTCTCCCATGCTCCATGAGCTGTTCTGTGCCTTCCACTATCAAAGTAATTCTGCAGGCCTGGCCAGGAGAGCCAATGTTATGTGTTTTTCTCTTAGGACATGATTCCAGGTGCCACATCCCCACATGATGCTGTTACATGCTGCTGTAGCCAAGCAAAATTTCTGTTTGCAAATTTTGGCTCTTCCCTCCAACTGAGCCCTTACTTAGACAAATTCTCCCAGCTTCACTTCTTTTAATTCCCATTAGCATCAGTGTTTTCCTGAGTAAAAAGATTTTTAAATGGGCAAAGTCCAGGAGACTTTGTTAGAACAGCTGCACAGCTAATGCCTTACAGCTCTATTTTCGACATTTTTCAAATGTGGCACAATCTGAGAAGCTCATGTCTATAAAAAATAACCTTGACATATTTCAGAGCATTAAGAAGGTAGCTAGAGTACTAGAAACTACCACTGCTGCAGAGGCCAGGCTTGTGACCAGCAATGATGGTCACCAAAGAGGTGGGGACCTCTCCCACAGATGCTCTACAGTCACTTTATCTAGGGACATACTTCAACAGGCAGATGGGATGCTATAGGCTCCTAATTCCTCACAGCAAACTCACCCCAGGTATAGAGAGCAATACTGCTAACCCAGGTGGTGGGACCCTGCTTGCATCCTAAGTGCTGTTCCCTTCTGTCTTCAGGTTTACTTATTGGCTAGAAATAAAACCTTCTGCTCATAGTATGCTGAGGTAGCCGTGGTATTTCTACAGCCCCATAAATAATTCCTCCAGCACTGTAGCACTTGCTTTTTATGGTAGCTTTTGTTCAGCCAGCATCTGGTAAACATTGGCCTTGAGTCCCTGTGCTGCACTGGAAGCAGAGAGCAGCTTTGCCATGCAAGGCCTAGAGTGGCCCAGCCACAAATGTACAAGGCATGGACTAAAGCTGTAAATACCTCTAAATCAATGTGCCAACCTCCCCCAAGCCATTGCATTTCTGAGCACACTGCATGAAATGGATCCAGATAAAAGCTATTTACTGCCTTCATTTGCTACTAAGCCAGAAGTTTCTTGAATGGTTGGATGAACTCATGGCATTCAGGCTCTCAAGCGGCTGGAGGGATGGATACACTTGTGTTCACAGACCCACAGTCCAAGCTGTACCCCAAACTCCTGCCTGAGCTCAATTTGTGGATACCCCATCCCTGGAAGTGTTCAAGGCCAGGCTGGATGAGGCTTTGAGCAACCTTCTCTAGTGGAAGGTGTGCCTGCCTATGGCAGGGGGTTGAAACTAGATGATCTTTAAGGTTCCTTCCAGCCCAATCCATTCTATCATTCTATGATTCTACACACAGGGATTCTGCAAGCCCACAAGCTCACATATAAGCTCAGCCTGTACTCAGTCCTCTCTTTCCTCATTTGGCTTATGTTTGCTAGAAAATTTCATCCACTTAAAGGGGTTTAAAATAAACCCCAGAGTTGCAATACTCAAGCAGCAGGGTTGGTGGCTTCCCCCCAACATCCATGTAGTGAGCACATTCCTCCCATAGGACTTACCTATGTCAGGGACAGTTGCCAGGCAAAGCCAGGCTTGCAGAAATGCACATTTCTATGTAATTTAACAAAGTAGCAGTTTTGCATTCTTTAAGAGTTAAATAACCAGTAGAAAAAATCATAAATTGATCAGTCTGTAGCTTTATTTTTTATGTCCACAGATGTATCCACACATATCTATATGTGTGTGTATATACATTGTATATGTATATATACAATGTTTTATGCTCCCATTCCAGTGCTGCTTATTGAGTAAAGAGCACCACGGAAAAAAAAGAAACCCACGTGATGCAGATACATATGGAAACTCAGAAAAAAAAGTATTTATAAAGGCTGCAAAGTCAAACCCAAGGAAGTAACAGAAATAAGGTTGCCTTTACTGGCTCAACCTCTCTTTGACCTCTCTGAGTGTTTACATTTTGGCACTGTCTAATTACAGGATAAGACGTTAGTTTTCCATAGGATCTGTTCATAGGATGGTCTGGCTCCAGGAGCCCAGTGAGGCAAGCTGTTGTCCACAAAAGCTTCTTTGTTGAAGAAGTGGTAAAGTGCACAGTGAACAAAGAAACAAATTTCATGAAGACAGAGGCTGGTCAGATGGCTGCTCTAGAGTCTACCAGGAACCTGCCATAGAGTTAAGCACCTTATTGAAGCATTTAATGGCACAAATCCCAAATTCTAGCTGTTTTGGAATAGGTATCATTATAATTTATTTTAAATGCATTTATTCTACAAAAACAATCCTGAGCTGCCAGCATGCACCTTTAAATGACAGTAAAAATACCATCACTTTTGGAGACACTGGGGAAAAAACACTCATCTTAGTGAAGCATTCAAGTAAAAACTAATGAAAAGCACAACAACATGGAAAATTAATCATTCCATCCAAGATTTAGAGTTTTCACATCTTGCTACAAGTATCACCTGGGCCATATGGAGAATAAAGAGGAAGACTTAATACACTGAGTAGCTGCTAACCAGTATGGTTAGGATGCAGTTTTGCTGCAGGGAGTATCTGGACTTTGCACTTCAGTGGTTGTTTCTGCAGCACGATTCACAGAGCAGTGCCTCTAACCATCCTGCAGGATTTAGGGATGTAATAGCTGAAGGGTTTGCAAGGAAATATTGAGTGGGTGCACCTGAAAACTTGCCCTCCTAAGAGGAAAATATAAAATAGAAAGATTAAATGAAAATATTAAACAAAAATATCAAACGAAAATACTAAAATGAATGTATAAAATGAAAATATAAAATTAAATCCGAGTTTTTTCAGCTGTGAAGGTGAAGGTTTTCAAAGGTTAGCCCTTGGATCTAGACACTCAAATGTCCTCTCTAAATTTGAGCATCCTAAGCCTGCAGAATATAGATACCTATTTAAATGAGCAGATCATTTGCAGCTAGTGTGGCTTACTCTGGCCAGGATGCACACTTGAAGAAACAGGCAGGAGGAGGCTGCAGAGCTCCCACCTCTTCATGAGACATGGACAAACTACAGGCTGCTCAGATACAGCCTTCTGGAATTATAATAATTTAAACTAGCAGTCCCAGAAGTGGCAACCTAAAACATTCCAGTGGGATTCAGAGTGCTTGCTACATTAAACCCTCCTGGATACTGCACAGCTCTGTGTTCAAGGACCCTCGTGCTGTGCCACCTCCTCCTGCTGCATTCCCCCAGCTATCAAGGCCTTCCCTTCCAGGCACACCCTGAAGGGTTTCCAGAGGTGTAAATCTTGGATTTGGAGATCTGTTTGTTTACTTGTTTTCAAATGGGAAGCCACCAAAACTCAGGAACTGTTTTCTAATTTTAACATTTTATTTCCAGCAGGGGAAAAGCAAATCCTCACAACACAAGTAATTGCCGTTCAATCTACACACTGGGTTAGATTTCCCAGTCGGTTTCTCATCTTCCAGAGCTGAAAGGAAAGATTTCCTTCGGGACCCACAAACGATCCCTCCATTATGTGAATGCAGTGTATGCACATTCATACTGTTACAAATCTGAGTTTACTTGAGTGACTTTGGCATGGCTATCATGAATCTATATTAAGCTATTCCCCAATATTTATTGTCAACAGCACTGAGATTAGAAGATGCCTGCCTCCTGTTTCAAAACTTAATGGCCCATTGACCGCACTTCCTCCGAAGCACAAACTCTGTGTCCCACGACACTAAATCCGTGCCACGCTAATGAAAAGCCCTCTTTATTTCAGGCCAGTATCCAGAATGGAAATGATTTAGGTCACAGTCGTTGTGTATTTTAACTCTCTAAGTCACTATTTCTTTAGTAATTAGAGATGAGGTCCACGGCAATGCCAAGTAGTGTGCTGACCTAAACATGCCTATCTATTCTGGATACTCTCCTGGAGATTTTTATTTAACACATTTCAAATTAGAGCTGAGGTGGGAATGAAAAAATTTTTTGGCACAAGCGAGGGACACAGATGAGTGCATTTTCCACTTTTTTTTTTCCTGGTCCTTAACACAGCAGCATTTTATTTAATGTTAAAGACACCCAGATGAGACATGACAACAGTGGCAAGTGTGGATTTAAGCAGGGTCCTGCTTAGCACTACAAAAGAAGAAAGATTTCCCCTCCCTTCAGTCCTTTGGACTTATTCTGCAGGGTGACTCGGGGGCGTTACACACAGGCTGGCAAGAGCTTTCCTCCTGTTTTTATGTTTGTTATTTTTCTAACCTCTTCAATCTCACTTTGTTGAAGCAGAGGAAATGAGGTAAATTGGTCCTAACTCAGGCCAGGAATTGCTGTCCTACTACTGATGTGGGGTTTAAAGGTACTGTGGGAATGGAACAGTAAATTTCTGGAGCACAAATTTCTTGTGATAACACTAAATTTGCCCAATATTTATTGCTAAGATACAAAGTGTTATGGCAACATGAAGGAAAACAAGTTACAAGGTTTTCCTTGAAGGCATAAAGAACCACAAAACTCCGTTGCCTACATTTAAGCAAAGACATGATACTGCAGTAATATAGCTATGCACTCACATGCTCTTTTTCACTCCTCTCAATGCTCATATGACATCAGACTTTGCTTCTCTTTGCTCATCCATATAAACCTATATGGACTAGGATATTTTGTATTTGCCTCACACAGTTACTTGGTTTAGCATTCAATCTTTAGCTTAGAAAAGAACCACAGGAGCACTGGACTCTACAGGGGGGATGATGGCAGCTGTAGTGCAAAGAAGTTTGGCAGTGTAACTAGGACATTTTTCTCAAGTTAACAAGAAACAAGTGCTAAACTCAATGGCAATGTGGCTAACCTTTCAAGCATCTTAAATATGGGGATGAAACTAATAATGCATTTGGCATTTCCAAAACCATAACCTACTAGAAAAAGCTCTAACCACACATACAAATTCACAAGTGATCCCACACTGTATCCCACACAGCGTTTTTCAACTCAAGATCAATGTTCTTCTCCTTGACTTGAAAGTATTACCTGGCTTCCACTATGGATCCACCCAGTCCTTCCAGTCGCTGCCTCTATCCTATTTTTGATAAGGTATTTCTACTGTGTATCTTAGGTTAAGTATTAACTTTACAGGAGAAACAGATGTTTCCCCTTTGCAAGGAAAAGCATCTTTTCAAAGGTCATTGGTGGGAGAGAAGGACTTCCACAATTAACAAAAGGCAATGGCAGCTGCCACCATGCCTTCTGCTTTTAAGATCTTTTCACAGGGCTTTACCTTTATTAACATTTTTTTCACCCCATTACCTGCTAAAAGGTATTTTTCATATTTCCATTGCATTGGGATTCACCCACTGGGCCATTCTTAGCCCTGCAAAGACTATGTTGTTCAACAAACCCAATCCCTGTGCTCACTCCTAAATATAACTCCAAATATTTCAACAGTGCCTCCCCTTCTTTAGCTGTTTTTAATATTGGAGAGGGAGCTTTGCAGGATGTAAGCTTTATAGCCTGTGAAGTTCTCACATCTCCAGGTGGAATTGCTTAACAGCTACAAAAAAAAAAAACCAAAAACCAAACAAAAAAAAAAGAAAACCCCAAAAACCCCAAAACAAAACAAAACAAAAACCTAAAAAACTTAAAAAATACAAAACTAAAAACAACCCAACCTTTATAAAAGAGAGACAGAGAAGACTTGAACCTGCTGGTTCACAGATGAGAAGTTAATAAACCACAAAGAACTGTGAAACAATAAAGTTTTTCTCACTGTTTAAAGTTAATGGAATTAATGATCTGAGTTTCAGTGATACCTAAAGGCTGTCCTGAATAGCCCCCATCCCCTTACACTCTCTTCAGAAGGGTAATGATGAACATTCATAAATAATAATATATAACTACACCTATGTGCACAGATGAACAGCACATACAGAACAACTGGCAGAGCAGAGAATAACTCACACCAAAATGAGACACTAGCACCCACAGAATTAAGAGAATTTCATGTGGAATCCTCAATCTCAGCACATGAATAAATCACATCCAAGAAAAAGGCAGATTTAAGCTAAGGTTCTCAAGCTGGATCTGTGAAGTTCAGTGTGTGACTACAGCAAGCAATAACATTCCAGCTCTACACTGCTAGCTATGGGAATATTAAACCTTTGAGTGAGGAGACTGAGGATCTGCACATAGAGAAGTCTCTCTTGCTTCTTGATGACAACCTGTTCCCTGGTGATCTTATCTGATCCCATGGAAGGCCTCAGACCTGTTCCTGGAAGACTTCATACATGCATGGTTGCCCAGTCCCAGTGTGAGAAGGACTTATATCAACCCTTGCTCTTGCTTAAGGCTAAGAGATTTTTTCCCAAAGCATAAGATCTTTCCAGGATTCACTGCCTGCACACACCAACTCCCATGGGCTGTGGCCCCGTGCTGAGGAGACCGAAAAGCATCCCCATCGTGGTGCATGTGGCCCATGCCTACCCTGCCAACACCCACTTCACCTCCCAGAGCGGAGGCAGAAGCACACCAGGGAAGGGCAGAGCAATGCCAAACCACAGGGTGGGGCAAGGAGAACTTCTGCAGGAATTCTGCAGCACCATGATAGATAGCATCAGTGACTAATAATTTCAGTATCACATTTGGAATTATCAGCAAGTCTCCCGTTGGGAGTGCACAAACAGCACTGCTCGGCATCGCGGTGACTTGGGCTGGTCCTCCATCTTTTTTTATGCTTTAAATAAACAGAATCAAAGTCCAAGAGTTAAAACTCTATTTCAGTTCTTATAAACTGCCAGTTTCTGAAATTACACAAGCAAATGATACTAAAATAAATAAAACCTAAGAGTGAACACTTTCTAAGAGCCCATACCATTGTTAATGTCAGTACCAGAGAAAGTTTGTCTTTTGTGAAGTTATATCAAGCCTTGGTTTGGCTGAACTCTCATTGTCTGGTCATTTCTAGCTTCCCTAGTGAGAATATGAACGGTTTCTATTTAGAGGAGATTACAGGTAGCCATAAATTATCACCTAAGTGTGGGCTGCCATGCTAGCCTGAGCACCTTGCCAGCTCTTCACATCACTGATGCTTTGGCAGGAGAAGCTGCCAAGCCGTGGTCCACGTAAACTCCGTTTTTGACATGTGTTATGTTGATCATAGGGAACCATTAGAGAGACCCAGCTAGGGAAGAGTGAAGCATTTTTTCCCATCTATCAGAGGTACTTTTCAGATGACTGCATTCCTGCCTGACTACATCATCTTTTCTTTTATTTTTTCTTAAACAATCTTAGCTTCTTCACTGCCCTTCCCTAAAATATCAGCTGTGACCAAGCATCTGGATTGCCCACGTTAGCAGCTGCTAGACACAGGATATAGAACAATCTTCATTATCACCTGTTAACTGGGGGGCTTTGGCTTGCAGGCACAGCAAGATATTCATGGCTACATTGAAGACTCTGACTCAGAGAAGTGAGTTGACACCAAATACTGCCATGAGTGGAGATCCACACAAAAGCCTTTTCCAAAATATACATTCACTTAATGTTCTTGGTATAAAGCTACTTATATGCAATGTGTGTGATATACATTAACACTCTATCTTTTGTAGTGTAGTAAGGAAAGCACTTTAAAGGCACAGTTTAATTAAGCTTCTTAACACTCCTTTGTCAGGATAAAATAATCATCCCTGTTTTGCAGGCAAGAGCTAAAAAAGTTAATTAAATTACAAGAACCAGACAGTGACTTAAAGGCATAGTCAGGAAAAGAGGTCAAAGGACTCAGTTCCAGCCCCAGTTGATAGGTAACTCTTGGATGGATGTACTATTCCAGTCACATTTCATCTGACTTCAGACCACAGAATCACTGTTAAGATCATTGACCATCAACACAGGAGTGTCAGGTCACTACTAAACCAAGTCCTACAGCCCCACATTTACAATGATGACACTGCAAACCTCGTGTTTTAATGAAGAGATGAAGTGTG
>WBNM01009919.1:11862-91005 GCA_013399055.1 Ramphastos sulfuratus | reverse complement strand
GGAGAATGGAGAGGAGGAAGAAATTGTTGAGAGTGAGGGTGGGGAGAGGCTGGCACAGGCTGCCCAGGGAGGCTGTGGATGTGCCCTCCCTGAAGGTGTTCAAGGCCAGGCTGGAGGAGACCTTGAGCAGGCTGTGCTGGTGGGAGATGTCTGTGCCCATGGCAGGGGAGCTGGAGCTGGATGAGCTTTGAGGTCCCTTCCAACCCACTCTGGGATTGTTTCCACCCTGCAGTTTGCAGCTCTGGGTGCTGTTATCACTAGGAGGGAGGGCAGGAGCCAAGCTGAGTCCTCCTGGGGGCTCCCTGCTGCTCAGTTCTGCCAAAATCAACACCCTGGCTGAGCAAACTGCAGGCTTTGATTCTTCCAGAGCAGTGACCACAGTGAGTGGTGGCAGCAGGAGAAGGAATCTGGTTCAGGAAGGGCTGTGTGGACTTATGAAAGCACTGCAGGGTTTGGGGCTTGTGTCTCAGCTGATCCTCTGCTCCCAGCAGTTCCTTTCCCACAGCTCACAGCCACTGTTGATGTGTTTCAGAGACCCAGGAGCCAACAAATCACCTCAGCACCTAAATGAGGCATTAAGTCTGGTGAGTTCGTGCTGATTTTTTTTTTCTTGCCATGATTGTGCTTTGCAGGGTCCCACCCAGACCTGCCTCTATCTGCAGAGCTAAGGGGCAGCAGACAAGGCCTGGCAGCAGCTCTCTGCAGCCTCAGCCTTTGCCAGCTGCCACCAAGAGCAGCTCTGTCTGCCCCTGAATGACCTCACAAGTGGTGACAAGTGGGGTTGTGCTGAGTGAGATGCCTCAGGGTGGAGCTTCCTGTGAGCAAGGAGAAATCCTGACCCTGTCTGGAAGGTGCCAGCCAGCTCTGGGCAGCTGAAGAGGAGCAGTGTGCAGGGGGAGCCCCAGGCCTGCAGTGTGCCAGACCCTGCCCTGCAGGAGCTCTGTCTAGGAGGTTCTTTGGGTGCTGCTTAGTGACACGGAACCACAGAGTCACAGCCTGGGTTGGATGGGGAGAGACCTTCAGAGCTCATCCAGCCCAACCCCCTGCCAAGTTCTCTCCAGGTGAGGATCTGCTTCTCCTGCTTTGCAGAGGTTGTTTTGGAGGTGCTTTGGTGGCTGCAGCACTTCCACTGATACAGGAGAATGTTGCTGCTGGGGCAGAGTTTGCTTTGCAGTGCTGAGGGAGTGAAGGGGAACTCAAAAATCATGGACTCAGAAGAATGATTGAGGTGGGAAGGGACCTTTAAAGCTCATCCAGTCCAACCCCCTGCAGCCAGCAGGGACAGCCCCAACCAGAGCAGGCTGCTCAGAGCCTCAACCAACCTGAGCTGCAGTGCTGCCAGGCATGGGGCAGCTCCCACCTCTCTGGGCAACCTGGCACAGGCTCTCCCCACCCTCAGGGCCAAACATTTCTCCCTTCTCTCCACTCTCAATCTCCTTTTAGTTCCAAACTTGTCCTGTGCTGATTTTCTTTCTCCAACAGATCTGCTGCTATCTTCCTGAACCTTCACCAGGGAGCCCTCCCAAGAGCAATGGCAGGTAAGGGCATCACCAGAGCTGGCAGTGTAGGGAGAGTGGTTTCAGAGGCTGATTCCCACTGGGTTGTGGTGGCTGTGAAGTATCAGTTGTGCAACTTTTGTCCTTAGGGCTTCATGATCCCTGGAGCTCTTCAGCTACTTCTTCTTCCTTGTCTGGGTCACATTCACCCTTACCCTGTGCCCACTGTAGATCAGATCTCTCAGCTGGGGTTGTTGTTGCAGTGATAAAGGCTCAGGTGAGACTTGTCTCTGTAAGATCAGATCTCTCAGCTGGGGTGGTTGTTGCAGTGATAAAGGCTCAGGTGAAACTTGTCTCTGTAAGATCAGACCTCTCAGCTGGGGTGGTTGTTGCAGTGATAAAGGCTCAGGTGAGACTTGTCTGAAAGTTTTGTGAGGATGGAATTAGACAAAAAGGTGCAGCAGAAGATTTCCTGCCTGGCAGAGGCTAAAGAGGTTCCCACAGTGTTCTGCTGTCCCTGGTGACATTTCTACATCTCCACTTCCATGGACTCACAGAATGCTTTGGGTTGAAGTGACCTCTCTGGGCACCCTGGCACAGGCTCTCCCCACCCTCAGGGCCAAACATTTCTCCCTTCACTCTCAATCTCTCTCTTCCAGTTCAAACCATCCCCCCTGGTCCTGTCCCAACAGGCCCTGCTCAGAAGTCGGTCCCCAGCTTTCTGCTCAGCCCTTTCAGCCCTGCAAGGCCACCAGAAGGTGTCCCTGGAGCCTTCTCCTCTGCAGGCTGCCCAAGCCCAACTCTCCCAGCCTGGCCTCCCAGCAGAGCCCTTCCACAACCCTTTCTTCAGAGGAGAGCTGCACTGTAGTGAAATTAGCAACACAACTCCTGCCAAGGTTGTGAAGATAAGATAAAAGTCAGAGAGCTTCCATCCAGCTGCTGTTCAGTGCTAGAATCATTCTGTGCTCCACAACCTCCCTGGAGGTGTTCAAGGCCAGGTTGGATGAGGTCTTGAGTGACCTGTGCTAGTGGGAGGTGTCCCTGCCTATGGCAGGGGGTTAGAACTGGCTGATCTTTGAGGTCCCTTCCAACCTTCCCACTCTATGACTCTATCTCCAGGCATGGAGCCTCAGCCACCTCCCTGGGCAGCCTCTTGCAGTGTTTCAGCAGCCTCTTGGTGCAGAACTTGTTCCTCACAGCCAATCTCAGTCTGCTCTGCTCCCACTTCAAACCACTGCCCCTGGTCCTGTCACTTTGGGATCAGTCCCTCCCCTGTAGCTCCCTTCAGGCACTGCAAGGCTGCTCTGAGTTCTCCCTGGAGCCTTCTTCTCTCCAGGCTGACCTCCCTCAGCCTGTCCCCATGGCAGAGGTGCTCCAAGCTCTGATTGTTTTCCTGAGTCAGAGAACCTGCTTGGGCTGTGCTCAGTCACCTTGGGCCCCTTGGTTTCCCCAGAGCTGTCCTGGTTTCCAGGCTTGTCCCCTTCCATCTCTGTGGTCCAGCATTGCTGTGTCCTTGCCTAGGCTGCTGAGTGCCCAGGGGAAAGGCCTCTCAGAGTTTATAGCAAACCAAAAAAAAAAAAAAGTCACTTCTGAGGAGGCCAAATTCCTCTGGACTTTGGCAGCAGCCCTGAGGCATCAGCCCTGTGTGGTGGGGCCAGCAGAAGGTCTTAACCAGTAACCAGTGCCAGTTTCAGAGGGCACCTGGGCTAGTCTAGAGTGGTTTGGGTTGGAAGGGACCCCAGAGATCATCTCCTGCAAGCTCTTTGCCATGGGCAGGGACACCTCTCAACTAGGCTCAGCTGCTCAAGGCCTCATCCAGCCTGGCCTTGAGAATCCTCAGGGATGAGGATTCCACCTGGGGAGCTTGTGCCAGTGTGGGAGAACTCTTTCAGTGAAGAAGTTTCTTCTGATGTCCAACCTAAACCTGCCCTGGGGCACCTTGAGGCCATTTCCTCTCATTTTAGAATGGCTCAGGCTGGAAAGGAGCTCAGAGCTCATCTCCTTCAACCCCCCTGCAGGGGCAGGGACAGCTCTCAGCTGGACTCAGCTGCTCAAGGCCTCATCCAGCCTGGATTTGAACTCCCCCAGGGCAGAGGCAGCCACAGCCTCCCTGGGCAGCCTGTGCCAGACTCTCACCACCCTCACACTGCAGAACTTCTTCCTCAGCTCCACCCTAACCCTGCTCTGCCTCAGCTCCAAACCATTCCCCCTTGGCCTGGCTCAGACACCCTCAGCCAAAGTCTCTCTGCAGCCTTCCTGCAGGATCCCTTCAGCTATTGAAAGGGAGATCCAAGATCCCCTGGAGCCTTCTCTGGAGGTGGGTGAGGAGGGGCCGAGGACTGATGTTTGCTTTGCAGCCTCACTGCATGCTTAGGTCTGGTGCAGCCACAGTGGCTGTCAGCCTCAGCCTGTGTTCTGCCTGAAGCTCTGCATGCAGGGAGCTTTTGCCTTCCCCAAAACATGACTGGGGCTGTGCAGCCTGCAGAAGAGAAGGCTGCAGGGAGACCTTGGAGCAGCCTTCCAGTGCCTGAAGGGGGCTACAGGAAGGCTGCAGGGGGGAGCTCACCCCCAAGCCCTGCAGGGGGGGCTCACCCCTGAGTGCTCCAGGGGGGCTCACCCCCGAGCGCTGCAGGGGGGAGCTCACCCCCGAGCGCTGCAGGGGAGCTCACCCCCGAGCACTGCAGGGGGGCTCACCCCCGAGTGCTGCAGGGGAGCTCACCCCCGAGTGCTGCAGGGGGGCTCACCCCTGAGCCCTGCAGGGGGGCTCACCCCCGAGCGCTGCAGGGGGGAGCTCACCCCCGAGTGCTGCAGGGAGGCTCACCCCCAAGTGCTGCAGGGGGGAGCTCACCCCCGAGTGCTGCAGGGGGGCTCACCCCCGAGTGCTGCAGGGGGGCTCACCCCCGAGTGCTGCAGGGGAGCTCACCCCCGAGTGCTGCAGGGACAGGAGGAGGAGCAATGGTTTGAAGTGAGAGCAGAGCAGACTGAGATTGGATGTGAGGAACAAGTTCTGCACCAGGAGGCTGCTGCAACACTGCAACAGGTTGTCCAGGGAAGGTCATTGAGGTCTCATCTCTGGAGATACTCAAGGTGAGGCTGGACAGGGCTCTGAGCAGCCTGCTCTAGAGGAGGATGTGCCTGTGCCTGCAGGGGGTTGGACTGGATGAGCTTTGGAGGTCCCTTCCAACCCAACCCATTCTGTAACTTACAGCTTCAGCTTCTTTCCACTTCCACTGAGCTGGGAAGCTGCTCCTGTAAGATCTCCCAGGGACATAATGGCGAGAGAGGAGGAGCTCTTGTGCTGACAGTCCTTGCTCTGATGTTTCCTCTCATCTCCTGTGCCATTTGGAGCCTTTCCCAGGACATTTTTCATCTCTTCCTTGGGGTTGTTTTTCATTCTGTTTACTGAGGCTGAAGCAGATAAGAAGACAGTCAGTGACAGTGCCCTGGGATCCAGCTCTAATCAGCACTGGAAGGCAAAAGCAAGAGCAAACATTCCCAAACAGATCCAGAGGCACATCCCAGTGCTCACAGTCACAGCCAGAGCCAGGCTGCCTGTCTGGGAGCTGGCAGCAGCTGAACTGCAGAGGGTTTAGGGCTGTAATGACCTGATGAGAAACAAGAAAGGACCTCCCCAGGTAGGGCTGTCAGCACCTGGTGGCTTCTGGCAGCCTTTGCTGCTTTGTTGTGGCTGAGCACAAAGTGTTGGGGTTGGATTTTTGATCTGGGGCTCAACCTGAAGGAATTGGAGTTGTTTGGTGTGGAGCAAAGGAGGCTGAGGGAGACCTCATTGCTCTCCACAGCTCCCTACAGAGGGAGTCAGTTCTGGGCCACTTGCTGCAAGAAGGACATTGAGAGGCTGGGGCAGGGCCAGAGAAGGGCAACAAAGCTGGGGAAGGGTCTGGAGAACAGGGCTGGGGAGGAGCAGCTGAGGGAGCTGGGGGGGAGTAGTGAGGAGGCTGAGGGAGACCTCATTGCTCTCTGCAGCTCCCTACAGAAGAGGAGGCTGCAGCCAGATGGGGGTTGGGCTCTGCTCCTTAGGAACAAGGCAAGAGGAAATGGCCTCAGGTTGCACCAGGGGAGGGTTAGGATCACAGAATGTCAGGGCTTGGAAGGGACCCAAAGAACTCATCCAGTCCAACCCCCACTCTGCCAGAGCAGGACCAGACAATGCAGCTCAGGGCACACAGAACACATCCAGACAGGCCTGGAAAAGCTCTAGAGAAGGAGACTCCACAGCCTCTCTGGGCAGTCTGTGCCAGGGCTCTGGGACCCTTCCAGGCAAGAAGTTTCCCCCTTGTGTTGAGCTGGAACCTCCTGTGCTGCAGCTTCCATCCAGTGCTCCTTGTAGGTTGGACATCAGAAGAAATCTCTTCCCTGAAAGGGTTCTCTAGGACTGGCCCAGGCTGCCCAGGGAGGTGGTTTGAATCCCCCTTGCTGGAGGGGAGCTCTGTGGTGCTGAGGGGCAGGGTTTAGCTTTGGTAGAGCTAGAGAATGGTTGGACTGGATTCAGAGATTCACAGAATGGCTTGGGTTGGAAGGGACCTGAAGGATCATGAGGAACATCTCCCACCAGCCTCAGGGTGTTCAGGGCCTCATCCAGCCTGGGGTTGAGCACCACCAGGGAGGTTGTGGAGCACAGAAGCACAGAATGTGATCTTCGATCACATTCTGTGCTTCTGTGCTCCACAACCTCCCTGGGCAAACCTGTGCCAGCCTCTCCCCACCCTCCCTCTCAACAACTTCTTCCTCCTCTCCCCTCTCCCAGCTCAGAGTCATTCTCCCTTCATCCTGCCACTCCCAGCCCTTGTTCAAAGTCCCTTCCCCAGCTCTCCTGCAGCCCCTTCGGGTGCTGCAAGGCTGCTCTGAGGTCTCCTCCTGCAGGCTTCACAGTCCCATGGGAGGATGTTTCTGCATTCAGCTGATCCTCTGTGTTCTGTCTTGTAGAAAAGGTGAACAACTTCCCCCCACTGCCCAAGTTCATCCCTCTGAAGCCCTGCTTCTACCAGAACTTTGCTGATGAGATCCCCATTGATCACCAGGCTCTGGTGAAGAGGATCTACCACGTCTGGATCTGTAAGTGCAGTGAGAATCTTGTCCTGGGTAAATGTGGGTGGGTGGGAAACAACCTGGGGGGAGGATTTCACTGCCTTTAAAGTTGTGACAAATTGTGGAGACTCCTCTGGAAAGCTTTCAACCCTCCCTTGGCCATTGTGATCCTGGGCAAGCTGCTGTGGGTGCCCCTTTTTAGCAGGGTGGGGTTTGGATGGATGAGCTCCAGAGGGTCCCTTCCAAGCCCAGTCTGTGCCTGCAATTAGTTGATGAGAGATAAATCCTCTCAGAATGCTGTAATACAACTTTTGGACCAAATTTGAAGCTGTCTTGCCTGGAATCATCACCACAGAGCTGCTGGTGGAGAAAGGAGAGAGAAGCAGTGATGGAAAAAGCCATCAGGACATGTGAGGAGGGAAAAGGCAAAGCACATTCTGGCAGCTTTGTTAGTGGCAGGTGAGGTTGGACTCCAATTCACCTAAAGCACAATGGAGAGAGGATCTTAGGCAAGGAAAGAAATTCATAGAGTGGGTTGGAAGGGACCTTCAAGGTCATCCAGGTCCAACCCCCTGCCGTGGGCAGGGACACCTCCCACAGGCTGCTCAAGGCCTCATCCAACCTGGCCTCAAACACCTCCAGGCAGGAGGCAGCCACAGCCTCCCTGGGCAGCCTGTGCCAGTCTCACCACCCTCAGACTGCAGAACTTCTTCCTCAGCTCCACTCTAACCCTGCTCTGCCTCAGCTCCAAACCATTCCCCCTTGGCCTGGCTCAGACACTCTCAGCCAAAGTCTCTCTGCAGCCTTCCTGCAGGATCCCTTCAGGCACTGGCAGCAGCTCTGAGGTCCCTCTGGAGCCTTCTCCTCTGCAGGCTGCACCCTCCCAGCTCCCTCAGCCTGTGCCCACAGCATTGCTGCTGCAGCCCTGGGATCATCTTTGTGGCCTCCTCTGGCCTCACTCCAGCAGCTCTGAGTCCTCCTCCTGCTGGGGACAGCAGAACTGTTCTGTAGGAGCAGAGCTGCTGGCTCTGGCCTCCTGTCCTCTGCCTTAGCCCCTCCAAAGGCAGCCATGGGAGTTGCTGATGGGCTGCAGTGGCAGGGAATGCCCTGGAAGGTTCCAAACCTTTTGGTTTTTGCCTTGCTTATCTTCTTTTCCCTCAAATGCTCCTCATCCCTTTGTTACCCTCTCCTCACTGAGGGCAAGCTGCTTTGCAGCCAGCTCTGCCTTGGGTGGCATGGGTTTTACTCCAGATGCATGGGATGTGTGTCAGAGGAGCTGTGTGCAGGGCATGGCCTCATCTATGGCTCCATTGTCCCTTCCTTATTGAGAGCTGCTGAAATGAGCTCTGTAATTTTCTTGCCTGAAGAAACTGCTTGTCCCTCCAGAGCAGCTGCTTCAGTGCTGGGGGCTCTGAAGCCACCTTTGTCTCTGCCTCTTCCCCCAAAACAAAGCCTTCCTCAATGCCAGTTAATGGTTGGCTGGGAAGGTGCCAACCACTTGGCCCACTGGTGCCAGAGCATAGAATCACAGAGCNATTGGGCTCCAAAGATGAAGGCCATGAAGTTAAAGGAGCTGTCTGACCTGGAGAGGGAGAGAAGCATTAGGGGAAGACCAACACCTCAGGTGGCTTCACACCCAGGTTTGACCCCACCAGAGATACACAGGATGGGTTGGAAGGGATCTTAAAGGTCATCCAGTGCCAACCCTTGGGACACCTCACACTAGATCAGGTTGCCCAGAGCCACATCCAGCCTGGCCTTGAACACCTCCAGGGATGGAGCTTGCAGCACCTCCCTGGGCAGCCTGTGCCAGTCTCTCCCCACCCTCATGCTGAAGAACTTCTTCCTGACATCCAATCTGAATCTCCTCACTTTTAGTTCTGCTCCATTCCACCTGGCTTGAGGAGCCCTGGAGTCAGCACCAAGAGCTTCAGCTCTCTGTTGGGGGTCTGCTGGAGGTTTGGGGCTGGAATGCAGCCAGGCACACCCCAGGGAGGGAAGGCTGTAAACAAGGAGAGGCTGCTGTTAAAAATAGCAAGCCCAAGTCGTGGCTGGAAGGTTGAATGCTCATTAGCTTAATGAGATGCTCACATGTCCTTAAGGTGATGGTGATTTGGGGAAGCCTGTACCAGAGCTCCCACTTCTGGGGAACAGACTCCTGCCTGGCTGCAGGACAAACTCCTCCTTCACTTAGGGACAACCAGAAAGGGCCTTCAGGTTTCCTAGGTGCCTCCAGAGTTGTTTGGAATTCAGATTTAACCTTGGGGGAAGAAATGATCCTTAAAAAGAAAGGTTTGGAGAAACACAGCTGAGAGGAATCCTCCAGCAGTGTGGAATTGAGAGAGTAGGGTTAGTGGTTGGACCTGATGGTCCCAAAGGTCTTCTGTAACCTGAAGGACTCTGTGTAAAGAACCTGACCCTGTGTAAAGGAGATGTAGACAATGACACTTCTGTGTCTTCAATATTAAGATGTAACAGCACAGAATGACACAGAGCAATGCCAGCATGGGGGGGTTGGAAGGGAGCTCTGGAGCTCAGCCAGTCCAACCCCCCCTGCTCCAGCAGGGCACCCACAGCAGCTTGCCCAGCAGCACAATGCCCAGGGTGGGGTTGGAAGCTCTGCACACAAGGAGACTCCACAACCTCTCTGGGCAGCCTGCTCCAGCCCTCCAGCACCCTCACAACAAACACCTTTCTCCTCCTGCTCAGATGGAGCCTCCTGGGGGCCAGTTTGTGCCCACTGCCCCTAGTGCTGCCCCTGGGCACCACTGAGCAGAGTCTGGCCCCAGCCTCTTGCCCCCCACAGCTCCTTCAGCTCTTGCTGAGCATTGCTTAGATGCCCTCTGGGGCTACTCTTCTGCTCTCAGTCCCAGGGCTCTCAGCCTTTGCTCCTCCCAGAGCTGCTCCAGGCCCCTCAGCAGCTTTGCCGCCTCCTCTGGCCCCTCTGCAGCAGCTGCCAGGCTCTCTGGGCTGGGTTCTTTGTCTCCTTGTTCTGGGCAGCCCAAAACATCAAAGCCATGACCTTGTTGTGTGCTGCTCAGAACATTTTGTCTTTGTTCAAAGCAGTTTCATTTCAGCTCTCCTGCACTTCCTATGTGGGAAGCAGCAGTGTGGATCCTTTCCACACTGGATTCTCCCAATCCTGTTGTCCATCCACCACAAGACTTTGTAGCTGTTCAACACGTGTTGGACTGTGGCAAGGCAGATGTGGCTGTGCCAAGAGGAGGAGAGGCCAGGCCAGGGTAGTGTTGGGCATCAGAGGAGCACACCAGGGGTGTGCAGTTGTGCTGCAGAGCTGCTGCATGCAGCAAGGCAAGGAGTGGGCAGGATGTGCTCACTTGGCATGGCTGGAGAGAAGTTCAAGGGCTTGATCTGGACTGAAGAGGTGAGGCCAAGGTCCAGAGGCTTACTGTGAGCTCATCAGCAGGCACTGGAGGGCTTTTGTGTCTGGACCCTGCACCTTCTCATTTCTGTGCCTGTGCTTTAAGGGTTACCTCCTGGTTTCCAAAATCACAGAATCCCAGACAGGTTTGGGTGGGAAGGGACCTTAAAGCTCATCCAGTCCAAGCCCCTGCAGCCAGCAGGGACAGCCCCAACCAGAGCAGGCTGCTCAGAGCCCCAAACAACCTGAGCTGCAGTGCTGCCAGCCATGGGGCAGCTCCCACCTCTCTGGGCACCCTGGCACAGGTTCTCCCCACCCTCAGGGCCAAACATTTCTCCCTTCTCTCCACTCTCAATTTCCCTCTTGCAGTTCAAACCATCCCTTCTTGGCCTGTCCCAACAAGCCCTGCTCAGAAGTCTGTCCCCAGCTTTCTGCTCAGCCCTTTCAGCCCTGCAAGGCCACCAGAAGGGCTCCCTGGAGCCTTCTCCTCTGCAGGCTGCCCAAGCCCAACTCTCTCAGCCTGGCCTCCCAGCAGAGCCCTTCCAGCCCTCCTAAAATAGGAGCTTGTGTTTGGGCTGAGCCTGGGGGGGTGCAGGGACAGCTGCAGGGAGTCCCTGGATTATTGAGGGGAGTACATGGAGGAAAGTGAGGAGCCCCTGGCATGGGGACTGAGCTCAGGCTGCAGAGCTGGGAGCTGTGCTGCCCTGCTTGGTGGTGGCTAAGGGAGGAGCAGCAGCAGCACCTCCCTCACATCTCCTTAGCACAGCACTGCTGTGCCCTAGGGGCTGTCATCAACTGCTCCTTTTCATCCAAGTGGCAGAAGCAGGGATGTGAAGAGGCCTTGGAGCTGTCCCTGTGGCCCTGTGTGCTCAGCCTGATTGGGCTTTGCTCATCCCCTCCTCACGGCAGCACTTAGCAGCCCTGCAGCTCACTTCCAGCTTCCTTGGAGGCCCAGGGAGGCAGAGCCACAAAGCTTGTCCTGATCTGTGGGAGCTCCTGAGGCAGCTTCAGCTAGCACAGAGCCCAAAAGTGCTGCTGAGGCTGCTGCAGGGCAGTGTCTCCACCCCTGTCCTCTCAGGGGTTTGCTGCAGGTGGGAGCTGCACCTTGCTGCTGATTCAGAACAGTGCTGGCCTGAGCCTCCTGCTGGGCACACCTTTGGCTACCCAGCTCTGTGCTTTGGCAGGTCCCAGAGGAGTTTCCTCACCCCTCTCTCACTTCATTCCCTTTAGAGGTGGAGGTGCCAGCTCCTGGGGCTGGCAGGAAGCTGCCACTCCCTGGTTGGACTTTCCCACTGCAGTGTGGACCTTTCCCAGCTACCTCCCCGCCGAGCGTTTGCCTGCTGTGACGCTGCAGGACCTCACAGTCTCTCCTCTGCCTTCTTGCAGTCTACTGCATCACTCTGGTGGTGAACATCATTGCCTGCCTGGCCTGGTGGATTGGAGGAGGCTATGGAATCAATTTTGGCTTGGCCATCCTCTGGCTCATCCTCTTCAGTCCCTGTGGCTACGTCTGCTGGTTCCGCCCCGCGTACAAAGCCTTCCGGTGAGCAGCAGCCAGGAGGGAGCCTCTGTGCCCTCTGAGGGGGGCATGGGGATGGGTTGTGACTGTTCCTCTGAGGTACAGATCCTAAGGGCTGAAAGTCTGCTTTGCTGCTGAGGTGAAGAAGAATGGTGGCTGCTTCTAAATGGTGGGTACAAGACTGAGGGTCCTCAGAGGATCCCAGAGCGGGTTGGGTTGGAAGGGACCTGAAAGAGCATCCATGGGCAGGGACACTTTCCACCAGCACAGCTTGCTCAAGGTCTCATCCAGCCTGGCCTCCCAACACCTCCAGGGAGGTTGTGGAGCACAGAAGCACAGAATGTGATCATAGATCACATTCTGTGCTTCTGTGCTCCACAACCTCCCTGGGCAACCTGTGTCAGCCTCTCCCCACCTTCCTTCTCAAAAACTTCTTCCTCCTCTCCACTCTCCCTCTCCCCTCTCCCAACTCAAAGCCATTTTCTCTTCATCCTGTCACTCCCAGCCCCTGTCCAAAGTCCCTCCCCAGCTCTCCTGCAGCCCCTTCAGGTACCAGAAGGCTGCGCTAAGGTCTGCCTGAAGCCTTCTCACCTGCTTAGTGCTGGAGGTGAGCAGCAGTGAGTTGTTTGCTGTTTCCATGAAGATGAAATTCCTCTTTTCCTTTTAACTCTCTCAGGCTAGCAGCAGCCTCCCAGCAGTTTGGCACTCAGAGGCTCTTCTGGTGCAGCCTCACAGAGGCTGATTTCAATGTGGACCATTAAATTATTAGTTTTTCTTGTGTCTCTGGGTGCTCCAGAGCTCAGCTGCTTTGCTGTAGAGATAAAAGCAGCTCCCTGGAGTGAGTGCTTCTGAAACTCCACAAATATTTAAAGCCATCCCTAGGTTTTCACTTTAATTAATAATCATTTGCATTTGCTCATGCTGGCTCTGATCACCAGGCTGGGTTCAGACAGTAGTGCATGAAGCTTGTCACAGCTGTGAGGGTCCTCAGCAGCTTCCAGCTGGAGGCAGGGGAGGGAAAAACCTGCCCAGTGTCACACTGCAGGACACCAGCAGAGCCCACTTAGGGATCAGGATGTTGAAATTGAAGCTTTTCCTGCTTCCACATTACCAAAGTACTCTGGAGTTTGATAATTAGAATTATTTTGGTTGGAAAAGATCTCTAGGATCATAACTGGGATGNACCTTTAAGATCCCTTCCAACCCATCCTGTGTATCTCTGGTGGGGTCAAACCTGGGTGTGAAGCCACCTGAGGTGTTGGTCTTCCCCTAATGCTTCTCTCCCTCTCCAGGTCAGACAGCTCCTTTAACTTCATGGCCTTCTTCTTCATCTTTGGAGCCCAATTCCTCCTCACAGTCCTGCAGGCCATTGGCTTCTCCAACTGGGGAGCTTGGTAAGCAGGATGCTCCCCAACAGCCTGGCAGCTGAGCATGCAGCTCCCTGCCCCATGCCAGGCTACCTCTGAGGAACTGATGGGAGCCTGTGCTGGGTGGAGTGGAGGCAGCTGTGTGTTGGTGTAGTTACAGAGGGCACTGTTTGGTTGTTGCAAGAGTTCCTCTGTTGGCAGAGGTCTCTGCTGCACCTACTGGGTCTCTTCAGCACCTTCCTACCAGCTCCATTGCTTCTTACCATTTCCCCAGCCAGTGCCAAGGTTAATGGAATTGTTTGGGTTGGAAAAGCTCTCTGAGGTCATCCAGTCCAACACCAACCCAACCCCACCATGGGCACCAAACCATGGCCCCAGGTGCCATGGGCACACTGCTCTGGAACACCTCCAGGCATGGGCACTCCACCACCTCCCTGGGCAGCCTCTGCCAAGCCCTGACCACTCTGACAGCAAAGAAATTGTTCCTCAGCTCCAACCTAACCCTGCCCTGGCACAATTTCAGGCCATTCCCTCTCATCCTAGGGAGCAGAGCCCAAGCCCCAGCTGGCTGCAGCCTCCTCTCGGGGAGCTGCAGAGAGCAATGAGATCTCCCTCAGCCTCCTCTTCCCCACACTACTCCCCCTCAGCTGCTCCTCCCCAGCCCTGTTCTCCAGACCCTGCCCCAGCTTTGTTGCCCTTCTCTAGACCTGCTCCAACCCCTCAATATCCTTCTTGGAGTGAAGGGCCCAAAAACTGATGCCAAGATTCAAGCTGTGACCTCAGTGGTGCCCAGTCCAGGGGCACACTCCCTGATCCTTGTGGCCACACCAGTCCCACCACTCAGATGCTGCAGACCCCAGCCCTGCCCAAGGCATCAGAAGCAGAACAAAGCCCCCAAGAGAGCCCCAGCAGAGCTCTTACCCAGCGACTTGAACATCTCCACACTACTCCCCCCCAGCTCCCTCAGCTGCTCCTCCCCAGCTCTGTTCTCCAGACCCTTCCCCAGCTCTGTTGCCCTGCCCCAGCCCCTCAATGCCCTCCATTCTCCTCACAAGAGAGCTGTGCTGATCTCCTTTCTCTCTGCAGTGGGTGGTTGGCAGCCATTACTTTCTTCAGCTCCAGTGTGGCAGCTGCTGTGTTCATGCTGTTCCCTGCCATCATGTTCACCCTGACAGCTGTGGCCATGCTGCTCTGCATTCTAAGGGTAGGTTGCTTCTGTTGTCTCCTCTGCCTGGGCTGTACCTGCATTTCCTGCACAGTGTGGCAGGCAGCTCAGCAGCCACTCTGAGCCCCCACTGCTTTGAAAGGTGTCAGTGTCACCAGCTGCAGTGTCTTAAAGGGTATCCAGAGGGCAGACCCAGGTAACACAAGAGCTGGAGCTGGATGTTGTCACCACTCCATGTGGTGATGTTCCTTGACACAGTCATGGAAACATGGAATGGGTTGGGTTGGAAGGGACCTTCAAGATCATCCAGTGCCAGGGGCAGGGACACTTCCCACCAGCACAGGCTGCTCAAGGCCTCATCCAATCTGGCCTTGAACAGCTCCAGGCAGGGGACATCCACAGCCTCCCTGGGCAACCTGTGCCAGCCTCTCCCCACCCTCCCTCTCAGCAATTTCTTCCTCCTCTCCCTCTTCCCTCTCCCAGCTCACAGCCATTGTCCCTCGTTCTGGCACTCCCAGCCCTTGTCCAAAGTCCCTCCCCAGCTCTCCTGCAGCCCCTTCAGGCTGCTCTGAGCTCTCCCTGGAGCCTTCTCTTCTCCAGGCTGCACAGCCCCAACTCTGTCAGCCTGGCCCCATAGCAGAGCTTCTCCAGCCCTCTTTCACAGGATGGGTTGGGTTGGAAGGGACCTTAAAGGTGATCCAGTGCCAACCCTCACCAGCACCTCCCACCGGCACAGGCTGCTCAAGGCCTCATCCAGCCTTGCCTTGAACACCTCCAGGCAGGAGGCAGCCACAACCTCCCTGGGCAACCTGTTCCAGACTCTCACCACCCTCAGACCAAAGAACTTCTTCCTCAGCTCCACTCTAACCCTGCCCTGCCTCAGCTTCAAACCATTCCCCCTTGGCCCAGCTCAGACACCCTCAGGAAAAATCTCTCTGCAGCCTTCCTGTTGACTCCATCCAGCTACTGAAAGGCAGCTCTAAGGTCCCCCTGCTCTCTAGCTGCAGCTCCCTCTTCTGCAGTGTTCCCTTTCCAGTGCTTTTAGTGCTGCTGTTCCCTGGAAATGCAGCTCCTTAGAGAGGAACAAACCCAGCACAGCCCCCAGGGCCTGGAGCTCTCCGCAGGGGTCCGGCGCTGACTTTTCCTCTTCTCTCTCCTATCCCTTAGGTACACAAAATCTACCGAGGGGGTGGTGGAAGCTTTCAGAAAGCTCAGGACGAGTGGAACAGTGGCACGTGGAGGAACCCCCCCAGCAGGGAGGCTCAGTACAGCAATTTTTCTGGGAACAGCCTGCCAGAGTATCCCACAGTGCCCAATTATCCCCCGGGAAACCAATGGCCTTAAGCAGCAGCAGCTGCACACTGCCTGGATTCTCTTCTCTCTGTCTCTCTCTCTCTCTCTCTCTGTTTTTTGTTGATCTTTTTATTATTGTTATTTGAAAAGATCATTTGCATTCCCCCCACCTCCCCAATCCAAGCATCCCTACCTTGGGGGCCTGTGTTTTGTCTCCTCCTCACTGCAGAAGTGCTGCCACCCCCGGAGCTCTGCACGGCCTGCCCCAGAAGGGCTTTGCTCTGCTTTGTGTTTACCAGCGTTTGCCTTGCTGCAGCCTGAGGAACCAACCATTCCCTGCCCCCTTCCTCCAAGGGCATCACACCTGAAGAAGGTTTTCTCTTCCCCACGGTGGTGCCCACCACCAGGACTGCTCCTTCCCTTGCCTCCTTGCTGAGCCTCCTGCCCAGCGAGCGCTGGGAGCCCCTGGGTGTTGCTCTCCTGGGTGAAGGATCTGGCCCAGGTGCAGCACTGCACTTACCTGGTACTAGCAAAGGGATCTGTGAACTCTACAGCCTCAGCCTCCCCTGCTCTCTGGTGAAGAATCCCTTGGGTGCTTGTTGTGGGTGAGTGGCATTCAGCTGTGAACTCCTCAAGTATCCTCCCGTGCCTGGCCAGGACTCTGCTTCTTGCTTTTCCTTGCTGCCAAAAGTTGTGGCTGGATCTGTGTGCTTCAGAGGTGCAGATTCATCTCATCTGGTCCATGGCTGCTTGCTAAAAGCCTGATGCAAAGCCCACTGGAACCTGCTGGCTGCCACTGGGCTTTGGGCCTGGCTGGTGCCCACCCTGTCACAGGTAGGCAGCACAAAGTCTCTGCCATCTACACTCCACTGATGTGGCATCCAGGTTTTGTGCTGACCCAAGAAGGGCCCTGTGGGACACACCTTGCCCTGTTGGGACACTTTTTTTGGGCTATCAAGGTAAATGTTGAGCTCAGTGCTGGGTCCCCAGAGTGATTTGGGAATGTTTCTCTCACAGTGAATGGTTTCAGTTCTGCCTTCTCCTGACGTTGACATCCCAGCGTGGTGGGGTCTGGTTGACCAAGGAGATCTTGTTAGACCTCCTCAGTGGTGTTTGCTGTGCAGACCTGGTCTGTGTAAGCAGCAGCACACCTGAGCAGGCAGAAAGATTCCTGCCTTGCTCCAAGAGTCAGCTCAGGAGAGGATGAAGCTGCTGGGAGGGTTTGTCTTGCCCAGGAGCTGGCATCCAGCTCCGTTGTTCATCTTCGTTCTGCGCCTGCACCTCAGGCCTGAGCCATTCCCTTGCTCTCTGTCCCACAGCCATGCAGGCAGCACAGGTTCTGCTTCTCTCCTGCTGGGAAGCTTTGCAAGTCTGTCAGAGCTGTGAGAGAGCAGTTCCCAGAGGGTTTCTGGGGAGAGAGTTGTTGAAAGCCTTCAGCTCTGAGACTTTTGGTCTTGGTGCTCTGCTGCGGAAACCTGGGAGGTGTTGGGCACCAGAGCCCGGATGGGATCCCAGAGGGGTTCTGGTGGAAGTGGAGTCACTCCAGATTGAAACTGAGTAACTGGAAAACAAAACTAGCTCCTGGAAAAGGCCTAGGAGGTTGTTCTAGCTAGGTGGGACTGATTTGCAAGTGATCTTTTGTCTCTACATGTGCCTTAATCTGAGCAAACCCTGGCTGGGGAAGGAGAACCCTCTGCTCCCCCCTGCCCCTGCAGAACATTCCCTTTGCTCTAACTCCTGCTTGTGTCAGACTGGAAAACACTACCTGAAGTTCAGCTTGGAGCCTGCAAGACACCTTTGGTAGGGCCCAAACTAAAGAGGGCTGAGAGGGCAGAGCCTCCCTGGGCTGCTGCTCACAGAGAGGCTGCAGCAAAGCCTTGGGCTGGCTCCAGGCAGTTGAGCTGCTCCTGGCAGCAGAGGTTTAGTAGCCACTGTGCAATGTGCTTGGAGCTTCCTGAACAGAACACAGCCTGACCACCTTGTCAAGCTTTTAGGTGCCTTTGTCTTGTGTCAAGTGTCATTTGGAGTGTTCTTTGTCACTGGCCAGCAGAGAGTGACAGGAACTGCCTGTGGGTTAACTGCCTGGAACTACGACTGGGCTGTGGGGAGTCAGGGGGGCTGTATGGGGAAGCTGCAGGGCTCCCCTGCACTGTGCTCCCCTGCACTGTGCTCCCCACAGCCCTGCCCCCTCCCCAACCTCAGCCTCTTGCCAAAACCTTCCCAAAGCAACTGGTTTGGTGCTTTTTTATCATGTCAGGAAGGAGGTGTCAGGGGAACCAAGAGGAGCAGCACTGATGGGGACTCAGTGTCCTGCTTCTCCTTGAGTTTTTTATCCCCTTGGATAATCCTGAGGCTGTTTTTGAAGCCTCCACTTTCAGTCCTGTTGGGAGATGCTTGAAGCAAGGAGAGGAGGGAGTGCTTAGGAGCTTGTCCACTCCAAAAGCTTGGAGCCAGACACCAAAATGATGCCCTGTGAGCATCCCTACTGAGCTCACTGAACCTCTCCAGCTGAGCTCTGCCATCTCTCACCCATCCCCCTCCGACGCTGTAATTCCAGGGAGCTGACTCAACAGGATGCCACAACTTTCGTGTGTGTTGTTGTCGTTTGGCTCACGTTTTGGACTCCTCTGTCTGGGTTTTAAATGTTTACATTTTAGCTTACTAAGCCTTTGTTTAACACCATTAACCTGGGCCTGGCTCCTGACTTGCTTGGCCCTCACTTGGCCTGGATGTCTGCGACCTTTTGGTGTCGCTCTGAGGTTGGGTTTTTGGGGTTGGTTTTTTTTTTCGTATGTGGTTGTTGTTTTGGTTTGTTTTTTTTTTCTTCTCCTGATCACAAGACAATAAAATGCTCATCCTGTGCTTGATGAGAAGAACTGCCCTCTGCAGAGAAGTGTGTCTGTTCCTAGGTAACCAGAGTTCTCTGGCAGAGGCAAATGGAGACGTCTCTGTTTTCCTCCCCAGTCTCCCACCACTGTTGTTTTGTCTTTAAAACAGAACAGCAGGTTGAGGGAAGATGAAGATCCTCACCCATGCTGGGTACCAGCACAGGAGTGGCCCTGCTGTGCTTTCTGCTCCTACAGCTTTGCCAAAGGTGTTGCCATTATCAAAGAACCACAGAGTGATAGGGGTTGGAAGGGACCTCTGGAGAGCATCCAGTGCCAATTCCCCCTGCCAGGGCAGGGGCACACAGGAAGAGCTCCAGGTGGGCTTGGAATGATCCAGAGATGGATCTCTCTGGGCAGCCTGTGCCAGGGCTCCACCACCCTTCAATTACAGAACTTCTTCCTCAAGCTCAGATGGAACTTCTCATGGGCAAGTTTGTGCCCACTGCCCCTTGTCTTGGCACTGGGTACCACAGAACACAGCCAGGTGCCAGCCTGCTGATGCCCACCCTTGCAGCATTGCTTAGCACTGCTCAGACCCCCCTCAGGCTGCTTTTCTCCAGCCTACAGAGCCCAAATGCCCTCAGCCTGGCCCCATCAGAGCCGTGCCAATGCCCTCAGCATCTCTGCAGCCCTTTGCTGTGCCCTCTCCAGCAAGCCCCTGGGGGTGAGGAGCTCCATCACTTGAGTGTTCTTTGTCCCAGCCTGGCCTTAGTGCAGAGCCTCTGCTTTGTTGCCCAGGGGACAGAGGTTGCCCCTGGAGTAAAGGAGGTGTTTGACAGCAAGGCAGAGGAGAGCTGCTCTGGCCAGCACCTCCCTGAATTTATTGCCCCAAATCACAGCTTGCTTTGGGCTGAAGGAACCCTTAAGGCTCATCCAGACCAATGCCCTCCAGGCAGCAGGGACATCCTCAACTACAGCAGGTTGCTGAGAGCCCCAAAGAACCTGCAGTGGTGCCAGGGATTGGGGCATCTCCCAGCTCTCTGGGCAGCCTGGACCAGCAGAGGGGCAGGATCCCCTCCCTGCACCTGCTGCCCATGCTGCTGGGCATGCAGCACAGGACAGTGCTGGCTCTGGGCTGTGAGTCTGTCACAGAGATTGACTCTTCAATGAGCCATTTCCACCCCAGCTGCTCAGTGGGACTTGGCTGATCTCAGGATCTCTTTTCCCAAAGCCTTGTGCAGGTCCCCTCCCAGCCAGCAGCATCTCACCTTCCCCAGCAGTATTCTACAGCCCCTGGCTGCTCTGCCAGTGATGTGTTGAGCGTGAGGATGAAATGATGAGGGAATGGTTCAGAGGTTGGAGCATCTCCAGGGCATGGCACCTTGGGACATGGTTTAATGCCCATGGTGGTCTTAGTTTTATGGTTGGACTTGATCTTGGAGGGTTTTTCCAGCCCAAACAGTTGTGATTCTCTGAGAATCAAAGGCTGAGAGCCTGCAGAAGAGCAGCCCCAGAGGGAATTTGAGCAATGCTCAGCAAGGGCTAAAGGAGCTGTGGGGGGCAAGAGGCTGGGGCTAGACTCTGCTCACTGGTGCCCAGCATCAGGACAAGGGGCAGTGAGCATGAACTGAGGAGGTTCCATCTGAAGAGGAGGAGAAATTGGTTTGGTGTGAGGATGCTGGAGGCCTGGAGCAGGCTGCCCAGAGATGTTGTGGGGTCTCCTCATCTGGAGAGCTTCCAACTCCCCCTGGGCATTGTGCTCCTGAGCAAGCTGCTGTGGGTGCCCTGCTTTAGTGTGGAGTTTGGATTGGATGAGCTCCAGAGGTCACCTCCAGCCCCGACCCTGCTGGGATTCTGTGTAAATGTCTTTTGCTCAAATTCTTGCTCCATGTCCTCAAAGCCTGAGCACAAGGCACAGCTTTAAGCTCTCGTTGCAGCTGCTGCTTGGGCAGGTCCTTGGCACTGGGAGCTGTGACTTGTTCACCTCTGCCACGCTCCCTCTGCAAACACCAGGGCTCAGAAGGCAGACAGGGCAAGGCCACCAGGAACAAGCCCCAGGCTGGAGACTGTGGCTGCTTGTGCAGCCAGGCTCAGCACCATGCCCCAGGGAGCTCCCCAAAAGCTTCAGGGTCCTCTCATCAGGGTGCACCCAACAGGACAGTGGAGGGATCTGGATTGGCTTTGTCTTGTTCTTGATGTGTTTTTTGTTGCTCTTTGGTTTCCCAGGCCCTGACCATGAAGGTTTCAGGGCAGGAAGGTTTCATCCTCCCACCCCTGAGCAGCTTCTTCTGTTCGTCATCGAGAATGGTTCGCTTGTGTTGTCTGCTGCTAATTACCCCTAATTAACTCCTGCCCACGGGAGAAGGGCAGGGTTCATAGCTTGATGCTTTCCCAACAGACATTCCCTGGCTTTTCCTGGCTCCCTCCCTGGTGCTGAGCTGGTTCTGGAGCTGTGCAGGTCTCTGCAGCCCACCCCTGGCCTGCTGCATCCTCACCACCAGAGATTTGCCTTCCAATAAAATCCCAACGGTTTGCTTTGCCCTCTGCTGCTCCAGAGGATATGTTCAGGTCTTGAGCTAAACATCTCAATGCCCTCAGTGTTATCCAGGCACTTGAGATTTGCCTCTTCCAGTGGTGTGGGGGTGCTGGGATGGTGGAAGAAGGAAAGGGCAGAGTGGCTCTCCCAGTGGGTGCTGCAGGGGCAATTTTAGCCTCTGCAGCAGCAGGATGAGGCTCACAGCCCCTTGCTGGCCTCCTGAGCAGGAACAGCACCAGCACTCTGTCACAGCTTGGGGCTTTCTCATAGGATTGGTGTGGGTAGGAAAACCCTCCCAAGATCATCCAGTCCAAGCAGCAGCCCAACCCCACCATGGCCACCAAACCATGGCCCTAAGTGCTATGGGCACACTGCTCTGGAACACCTCCAGGCATGGGCACTCCATCACCTCCCTGGGCAGCCTTTGCCAGTCCCTGACCACTCTGGCAGCAAAGAAATCTTTCCTCATCTCCAATCTAACCCTGCCCTGGCACAATTTCAGGACATTTCCTCTCCTTCTATCCCCTGATCCTAGGAGCAGAGCCCAACCTCAGCTGGCTGCAGCCTCCTCAGGGAGCTGCAGAGAGCAATGAGGTCTCCCTCAGCCTCCTCTTCTCCACACTACTTCCTCGCAGCTCCCTCAGCTGCTCCTCCCCAGCCCTGTTCTCCAGACCCTTCCCCAACTCTGTTGCCCTTGTCTGACCCTGCTCCAGCCTCTCAGTGTCCTTCTTGCAGTGAGGAGCCCAGAACTGACCCCAGGATTCAGGTTGCAGCCTTGCCAGTGCCTAAGTCTAGGGGCACCATCACTGCCCTGCTCCTGTTGGCCACACCACACTGCTGCTCCAGGCCAGGCTGCTGGTGCCCTTCTTGGCCACCTGGGCACATGTGTGGAGAAGCTCATTTACTTCTGCTCATTCTCAAAAACCAGCAGTTTTTAGTAGAAGCAAACATCTACAGGGAGAAAAGAACTCCAGACAAATGCTGGGAGGGAGGATGATTTCTCTGGAACTGGGAGAGAAACAATTCCAGCAGCTGGGAATGCTCAAGAGGATATTTGGGGTGATGTTGGTGGCTGAAGATCTCTCACAAACCCACACAAATGCATTTGCCTATTGCCTGGAAATACTTTGGGGGTGAATCTGTCCTGTGCTGTGAAGACAAGGAGAGCAATGGGATCATACAGGGGTGCCTCTGCTCTCCAGTATTACCCTGTGAGGGTCAAATGGTGACAGCTCTTGTGCCACCAACAGGAATCATTCTCCCCTCTGCATTCTCCTTCATGGGGAGAAGGATTTTATGGCCTAATGATTGGAGTAGCTCCAAAATCAGAGTAACTCCCAAGACTGAAAACAGCAAAAGCCTTTTGGAAGTGGCACTGGGGACTTTTTGCCTGCCTGGCTGCTGTCCTGGCAGGGGCACCTGTTCTGGTGGCATCCCCTGTGAGACAGCAAGGATGGCAGCAGCTCCTCCTGTTCAGTGCCAGGGACTTTGCTTGGGGCTGCTGTCCCCAGAAGAGCTTCAATGTCTGCACATTTCCAGTTTTCCTCTGCTCCCATGAGACAGGATGGGGGTGTGGTGAAGGTGCCTCTGTGGCTTTACTCACCAGTTCCATGGCTGTACCTTCTCTGCCATACCCCCCCCCCCCCCGCCTCGGCCCAGATGCTCTCCTCAGAGGTTGCCCAGCCAGGCCCTAGAGCAAGGCTGGGTGTTGCTGTACCCTGTGGTGGGGTTGTTCCCCATCCTGGGGGCTGTACGCTTAATGGGGGGCTCAGGGACACAGGCCTGTCCCTTATAACTGAGCTGCTGTAACACACGCTGGGGCCTGTCCCCTAAGCGGGGGCCTGCGCTGTCTGTTTGGTAGGGTCTGGCCCCACACTGGAGCCTGTACCCTGCAGCGAGGCTGAGCCCGATGCACTCTACCGCTCCCCAGTTGCTATGGTGGTGCCGTACCCCACCCCGGGAGCACAACCTGCAGCGGCCCTGCCCCTGTAGGGGGCTGTACCCCTGTAGGGGAGGGGCTTGGCCTCTACAGAGGAGCTATGCCCTATAGCGGAGCCTGCCCCACACACGGAGCTGTAGGCAGGGCGGAGATATGTCCACACAGCGGAGCTGGGCCCTATTCCGAGCCCTCTCGCCTAGGCCCGCTCCCGCCCGCCGGGCAGTGGGGAGTTAAGCGGAGACCCCCTCCGGCAGCCGCTAAGAGCGGCGCTGCCGTAAAGCGCGCAGGCACTGCCACAAAAGCGCCTTCCTGTCGCGATTCTCAAGCTGCCTATTCTCGAGCGCGCCTTACGCCAACACCGTTGCGCCACCACCCTTCTGCCGGCTGCGCTTGCGCCCAGCTCGCCGGGCCTCTCCGCTCTGGAGTTGGTATTCAGGAAGGGCGATTGCGCCGGCGGCGTGGCGGGGGGCGCATGGGTGCGTGGGGAGCTTACGCCGGTGGCGTAGTGCTGTGGCTGGCTGGCCGCTGCCCGCGGAGTGCTGAGGGGAGGCGAGAGGCGGCGTGAGGAGAAGCCGGGCCGGGGGCGCCGCCATGGGGAGGCGGCCGCGGGGCAGCGGCAGCGCGGCCCAGCGCTGAGGGCCCGCGGAGGTAACAGGGGCCGTGGAGCCCTGCGGCTCGACCCAGCCTGGACCGGGCAGTGCCGGGGCCGGGGGAGGCCGGGCCGGGCGGCGCCTCGGGCGGGGGCGGCGGGAGCCGGGACCGTGGGGGGGCTGCGGAGGCCGGGAAGGGCTCGCAGGGGAGAAGGGGCCGTGGAGGCCGCGGGGCCAGGTAGGTGCTGGCGAGAGGCCTNCTCAGGCCTTTCCCGGCTGTGTCCCCCTGGCCTGCCCCCAGCCTCGGCCTGCCCCGGGGAGCCGGAGCCTCGCAGGATGTTGACTCCTTTGTATGTGGCTTTCCTCTCTCCAGAGGGTTTGGGAAGTGTTTATTTGGGAAAAGGGACTGGGATAACACGGTATTTAAAATAGCTTTTCATTTTTTTTTTTCTGTAGCAAAGTGGGTGAGGATGAATGTGAGAAACAAGAAAAATGCCTTCCCCCTTCTGCCCCCACCAGCCAGGAGCTGACTTCCCGAGGCAGCCAAGACCAGTTGCAGAGGAGAAGCAGCAGCTCTCCTGTGGAGCTGAGCCACCAGGGGCCTGTGGCTCCTGTGCGGTGGCTGGCAGAGGGGACCTGAGTGGGGGTCTCAGTGCCCGGGTGCGGTGGGGGCACAACAAATAACGTGAAGTTGTGGGGATGTTCAGGAAGGTCATCTCATTTGAGGAGCAGCTTGTGAGCTGGGCAGAGCAGGGGCCTGCTGTGTTTCTAAGTTAAAAAATGAAGTTTGTTAAACCTCTTCCAAGTTGCCCTGAATTTAAGTGGGCTCTAAATGGACTGGAGATAACCAAGACCTGAATCCAACCGTGTGTAGAATGACTGCGGGGATGCAAATGGTTTGCACCAGTGTGTTTGGAAGCTGCCTCATTAACTAAAGCATTTGTTTCCCCTTTGCACAACAAGTGGTTGGCTCTCTGGAAATGACTCCTGAGGAGCCTGGGAGTTCACCTGCCAGCCAAGTACCCCTTCAGCTTGCCCCATCTGCCCACAGCCAGCGTGGAGGCTCCAAAACTGGGCCTTATGTAACCGAGTGGAGCCAACGTTTGGTGTTTGCCAGTGCGTCTAAGGACGAATGGCTGTAAATTAGGGCAGGAGGCCTCCATGGGGATGCTGTGGAGAGGTCTTGCCTGTAGCAGGGCAGGCCTGGCTGCTGCCAGGAACTCACCAGAGATCTACTGGGTTTGGTTTGGTTCGGTGCCGTACGGATAGCAATGGTGTTTGGTGATGACTTTAGCACTGCTTGGCCACCTTTTGGGCCTCTGGGGATGGGGTGTAGGTGGTGTGGTGTGGATGAAGATGGTCTAGCCCCACTCTGCTGCCTGGCTGGTGGCTCGGGTCTGGATCTAGTGCTCTGCCATCGGGTTGGAGCTAAATGATTCATGGATTCATAGAATGGTTTGGGTTGGAAGGGATCTTAACAATCACCCAGTTGCAAGCCCCCTGCTGTGGGCAGGAATACCACCTGCTAGCCGAGTCTGCTCAAGGCTCCATCCAACCTGGCCTTGAACACCTCCAGGGAGGGGGCATCCACAACCTCCCTGGGCAACCTGTGCCAGTCTCTCCCAACCTGCTCAGTATATCTTTAAGATCTTTTCCAGCCCAACCCATTCTATAATTCTATCCACGCTCAGGGAACCCCCAGCTTGCTCCAGAGGGGATTGTCTCCTTAGCTGCAGAGACAACTGCACTCCTGTGTCAGTCTACCTTGGCATTTGATCTCCTCCTCTTTAGCTTACAAATCTGGAAGGCCTTCTCAAGCAGTTGTGCAGTTTCTTTGCAGGAACAGCTGCCACCCTGCTTGGTGCTCACTGCAGAGCGGCCAGGGTGCAGGCGGCGGCGGTGGTTTGCAGGGCAGCCTGTGTCTGCCCAGCAGCTTCCCTGTGCTCACTGAATGGAGCTCTGTGTTCCTGCCCTCGCAGCGTGGTTTGTGTTTGGTTTGCTTGTTGCAGCACTCTTCAGAAGAGAGAGTGGAGAGGAGGAAGCTGGCACTTGCCGTTCAGCAGGTTTCTGGATGCTGCCCTGCGAGCGCTACTCCCTGCCGCTGCCGGGAGAGGCTTTGCCTGGCCTCTTGCTTTGTATTCTGCTTCCAAGCTCCTGTGCAGCCTGAGCCTTGTCAAAACTGTTCATAGGGAGTGACTCAGCGGATCAATGAGGCTGACAGGAGGGTTGTGCTCATGGACAATTGGGATTTTTTTTTTTTTCCCCTGCCAGCCCCACTGGGCTGTAAGAGACAATGTCTGAGAACAACTGCCAATAAACATCTTCAATGGACTCGGGCCTGATTGTACTCCGGAGCCTTTTCACCCTGCCCCTGCCCTCCCCTGTGCTCTTCCCAGCTCAGAGGAGCTCTGATGAGCTGTACTGGAACAGCAGCACCTTGCTTTGGCTGCTCCATCCAGGTGTGTGCCTGGATGCTGGGCTAGGGTTGTTATAGAAAGAGCCAGGCTGAGCAGGAAGCTGTTTATCTCTGCTCCTCAGAGAGAGGAACTGCAGCACCACAGGCACTAAAGGCTTGTCTGAGGTGCTGAGGAAGCCTCAGGTGAGCAGCAGCCCCTGCAGTACTTTGACTACTTTTGGGGGTGTGCAGGAGCAGAGAAAACTTCAGGGCTGTGGAGATGCTCTCCTATCTGTCAGCATTCAACAGGGAGTTTGGTACCACTGTGCAGGGGCCTGGTTTGCCTTATGCTGCTCCTGTGGTTTCCATCTGCCCCAGCAGTCAAACCCTCACAGTGTTGCTGGGAGGGGAGAGACTCAGATACCAACTCAGGAGCTTCTTTCATCTGCTTACGTTGCTTGGCTCAAGGCTTGTGGGAACAGCTCTGCCCACAGCCCTGCCATTAGGCTTTGACTGGGCAGACTTAGCTGGTCCTGGGCACAGTGAGGAGCTGTGGAACTGAGTTTTCATCCTCGGGCCGAGCTGGGGTGTGGTTTGGAGACTTCTGTGATGAGCTGGAAGGGGATGGAGGGCAAACAGGTGTCAGCATCTCTGGGGTGTTGCTGGGAACCAGGTGATCATCCCTTTAGCAAAGCTGGATGCTTACAAAGAGGTTTGGATTTGCATTGGAGTGGATGTTTGTGCTTCCTGTTGGCTGCTCCTGTCTCTGGTAGCTCCATAGCTGTGGAGAAGAGCAGGACTCTGTTGTGATGAGAGTGTGAAGGTGACTCTGTTGGAGCAGCTGAACACAGCATTTTGGGGCTCTCCACTGGCTCCCAGTTTCATGCCCCAGTCCTCCATCTCTTGTGCAGGGATTTGGGAGAATTCCCCAGGCTGCAGCCCTTTCTGTTGGACACTCCCCACCCCTTGCATGTTATGTCAATGCATTATTCCTAGCAACTGGCTTTTAAAAAGCTTCCTGCTCAGCTCAGGTGTTCCAGGGGACCTCCTGCCCTGTCCTTACCACACTGTCAGCTACTGGTGGCTGTCTGGCAGCTGAGGTGGAGAATAGGTCTGCTGAAGGCTTGTCTGGACCAGAGGTGCTCAGAGCTGTGATCTGCACTGCTCTGGGTGCCCCCAGAGATGGTGCAGCCTGCTCTGGGTGCTGTGCAACAAGTGTAAAACCACAGAGTCTGTCTGCCTTCCGCTGGCTGCCGTGGGAAGGCTGCAGCAGGTTTGCTGTGCTTATAGGTGCTGAGGTGATCCCACGCTGTGCTATCTAGGAAAGGATTCCTCAGGTAAGCTGGAACCTGTGAGTAAAACTTTGCAGGGTGTTTAAAATGCTGTGTGGAACAGGAAGTCCATGGATTCTTACAAGGCTCCCAGGAGAGTTTGCTCCTGGAGCAGAGGAATTCAGTTAGTGCTTGAAAGGCCTTCAGATGGCTTCTTTGGTTCCAAAAAGATGAGGAGCAAAAGTTTGCTCTGTGTACAGGAATGTGTCCCAGTGCCCATGAAGTCTGTTTTGCTGGAAGGTTGATGACAGTTGCATGTCCAAGCAGTGCCCTGCTGACATCTGCCCACTGCAGTCGGACCTACATCACTTCAAATGTTGCAGCTGAACGTTTTCACTTGTAGGAAGCAAAAATGGCTTGAGGCTACTTCACCTGTGACAGTGAAACCAGGTGTGGGCTCATTGCTGCAGACAGAGTCCTGCCCTGTGAGGAGAGCAGAGGAGGTGGGTGGCAGGCCTGGGAAGGTTTCCCCACACTATGAGCTGAGACATTAAGCTGCTGGAGTGGGTAGAGAGGAGGCCATGAAGATGATCAGAAGGCTGAAGGAAAATCTCCACTATGGGGACAGGCTGAGAGAGCTGGGGCTGTTCAGCCTGGACAAGAGAAGGCTCCAGGCAGACCTCAGAGCAGCCTTCCAGTACCTGAAGGGGCTGCAGGAGAGCTGGGGAGGAGGGACTTTGGAAAAGGGTTGAGAGAATAGGACAAGAGGGAGTGGATTGAAACTTGAGGAGGGGAGATTGAGACTGGAGATGAGGAAAAAATTGTTGGGTGGGGAGACACTGGCACAGATTGCCTAGGGAGGCTGTGGCTGCCTTCTGCCTGGAGTTGTTCAAGGCCAGGCTAGATGAGGCCTTGAGCAATCTGTGCTGGTGGGAGGTGTGCCCATGGCAGGGGGCTGGACCTGGATGATCTTGAAGGTCTCTTCCAACCCAACCCATTCTGTGTATCTCAGCTTCCTCGCCTGGTATGGGGCAGAGGTAAGGTGAATGCAAGAGTTGGTGTGAGCCATGACACTGCTGCTGCCAGCTCACAGTAAGGCCTTCCTCAGGCTCTCAGGGTGTGTTTGAGACACTGAGTGTGGAGGAAAGGAGCATTAATTTTGGTCACCATTCATTTTTATGTGTCCAAGCAAAGAGTGTCCTGTGGCCCTTTGTTGTCTCCCGTTATGTAACGGCTGTTAATGAGGGAGCCTGGCTTTTGCTTTCCACATGGTGAATTAGACAGTTGGCAGGTGATGCACCAGCTCTGCCAGCCCAAGAGGGACCTTCTTGAGTTGATAAACAGGGGCTGAGCTTGATCTTCAACTTGGATTTTGTGACCCTTGCCTTTGGGGGAGCTTTGCAGCCCCAGGGGTCTGCAGCAGAGTGGAGCTGTGTGGAGGAGCAGTGCTAGGGGGCATTTGAGAGTACTCCAGGACCACAGCTGCATCCCTGGGGATTCAGTCCCCTTCCCAGTCAGGAAAGTTGGGCACAGGGAGCTAAAGACAGGCTCTGGAAGGTCAGTGTCTGATTTAAAACCAGAATGGAGATGCAGTGGGTTTGTTCTCCTGGGAAGCTCCATCTTCACAGGCTGTTGTCACTGCTTGGTGTTTTCAGGTATGACCTCTCAATGCATTTTGCTTTCTAGAGGGCTAAAGAACAAAGCCAGAACCCCTTTTGCTTTCCTTTCTCTAGTATGAGCTGTTGGCAGTGATGAAGTTTATACTCTCTGCCCAGCTAGGTGCAGGAAGAGGATGGTGCTTTCCAGCACCTTCTGTGCCTTTTGTGTGGGTGAGGGGCAGGCTAAGGCACTCCTGGAATCCCCCCACCCCCAGCTGTGCTGATTCCTCTGGTCTCAGTGATGCAGGTTTAAGCTGGAGCCTGGCTTTGTGTTCCCAGATACTGGGAATATTAAGGGCATGGCTCAGAAAGAGCACTGGAAGTGGGGTTATGGTCTGTGTGGTGGAAGGTCCTGCTGGTGGCTGGAAGGTCAGCATGCTGTGAGATGAGGCTCTTGAGATGTTGATGCTCACAGGTACAGACCCATCTCTGCCTGAAGTCTTGGGAATTCCTGCACAAACCTGCTGGAGCTTGTTGCTCAGTGAGCTTTGGAGGCTGGGGAAGGACCAGGAAGTGCTGGGAGGGTTGAAGCTTTCCCATTTCCTCCAGGGTAACATGCAGCTGTTTTAAAAAAACCCAGGCTGGTTTCAATGTCTGCCCCATCAGGGGATCCCTAGGAGGGACTGTCAGTCCCCAGCAGGCTCTCCAGGCTGAAGCAGTGGCTGTTGTGGTGTGGGGAAGGAGCAGAGAGAAAAATGCCAGCACAGAAGCAGAGTGGCTCTGCATGGCATTGCATTGCCAGCAAGCAGCTCTCCATTGCTCAGAGCCTTCATCTTCCTCCCAGCTTTTTGCTTGGAGCAGGAGAAGCTGAACAGGGAGCTCCTTGGGCTGCCCAGGAGTAGAGGCATGAGACTCAGGAGGGTGAAAGGGAAGCTCTGTTAATGCTCCACACTGAACTGAGCTGAGAGTAAAATAAAGCCCAGGAGTGTCAGGTGCTGTGCAGTGAGCTTTGGGGACTGGATGTGAGGGCACAGCAAAGGACTACAGAGATGCCCCACCACTCTGTGGTTCTGTGCTGTCCACCTGTGTGTGCTGCAGTAACCTTTCTCTGGGTAAATCTGTTGTGGCACTTTGCCACGGAGAACCGCTGGGCAGAGTCCTCACTGGAGCAGACTCTGGCTTTGGGTGGTGTTGGAGCAGTCCCAGGCCTGCCTCGGGCTGGAGAGGTGAGAGCTGCACAGGGATGGAGCAGCCCCAGCTGCTGAGGAGCTCGGCTGAGCTGCTGTGAGGCCAGGTTGGCTCTGCTGGGGCTCTCCTGCTCAGGGCTGGCCACAGGGGCACAAGAGGAGCTCTGCACAACAGCTCAACCTTGCTTCAGCTCAGCTGACCTCAGGTGGTTATTTTTTTTTATTCTCCTCACCCATTTACGGTGCTGACATCTCTCTGACTTCTTGGACTCCTGCATGCTGAGATGTTTCCTTGCAAGAGCTGGCATGCCCGTTGGGAAGCTGGGCTGCCTGCAGAGCAGGAACAGCCTACAGCATCTTCTGCATGGGCAGCTGGGTTTGCCAGCATGGCTGGCTGGAGAGATGGGCACCTTTGAGAACGAGGCTGCTGCAGCCAGAGGGAGGAGGACAATGCTTGCAGATGTCCTCACTGCAGTTTGGGTGGCACCAGTGCTTCCCTGTGTCCCTTCTCCAGTGTTTCTCTGAGTGTGGATAAAAGCTTAGACCTGGAAATGAGACTCAAACTATCCCTGTGCCCGGCACGGAGCATGCACTGCAGTGAACTTGGCTTGAAGTGTGATAGAACAGAGGATGGTTTCTGGTGCTGCTTATGGTCCTGGCAGGGGATGTGCAGAGCCTGAAATCTGTCTTCTCCTGGGAGAGGAGTGTAACACTCTGTGCTTTGCTCCCATTCTTGTTTGGAGCCAGAAATCAAAGTCCAGAGCAGAGCTTCTCCAGCCAGAATCATTTAAAGGCACTTGCTGTTGTTTTAGGGCCAATATTTAACTTATGCCTGCCATGAGGAATGTCTGTGTTAGACTCCAGTGTTGGCCTTAAGGAGTTTGAGGGAAGAACATCCACTGCTGGTGGGGGGATGCCATGAAGATGATCAGAGGGCTCAAGAACCTCCCCTAAGGGGCCAGGCTGAGAGTTGGGGCTGTGCAGCCTGGAGAAAAGAAGGCTCCAGGGAGACCTTAGAGCAGCCTTCCAGAAATTATTGCCAGTGAGGGTGGGGAGAGACTGGCACAGGTTGCCCAGGGAGGTTGTGGAGCACAGAAGCACAGAATGTGATCTGTGATCTTTGATTACATTCTGTGCTTCTGTGCTCCACAACCTCCCTGGAGGTGTTCAAGGCCAGGCTGGATGAGGCCTTGAGCAGCCTGTGCTGGTGGGAGGTGTCCCTGCCCATGGCAGGGGGTTGAAAATGGATGATCTTCCAGGTCCCTTCCTCCCCAACCCATGAGCTGTGCCCCTGTGCTGACAGCTCAGTGTGAGCCTGGCTGTGTCCCCTCCTGTGGTGGTGCTGGCAGGGCTGGAGGCTGCTCCGGCTGAGCCACAGCGCAGGAGCTGTTGGGAGGAAATGTTTGCGTGCTGGGGCGCTGAGCAGGGTGTGTCTGCTCACACAGCCCCAGTCCTGCTCCTGCTGCCAGCAGGGATTTAAAGGCACAGGTTTGGAGCTGCTTTCCAGCTGGGGCTGGTGTGGGCAGCCGGGCTGGAGCGTGCGTAAACTTCCCATCAAAGCAGCTTATGGGAAGAGAAATGCTCCTGCTTCTGCTTTCTCTGTGGGCTTTGGTGGCCAGAGTGCATTAGCTGTGAAATCCTCTGCCGTGGATCCTGCTAATGGCAGGATTTCCCCTCCCCTGGACCTGCTGGATGAGGTGCTTGTGGTTTCTCCTGTCCTCCCTCTCCTTGCTGTGTGATCCTGCTCGCAGCGTGGCACAGACCTCATCGCACAACCTCTGGTAAGCCCAGAAAGGGATCTGCTGCTGCTGCCCAGCTTCCTGGGCAGAAAGCAGAGTGTGGAGCTGAGTGTTGGAGGTGTACATTGCAATCTAGGTCGGGTTATGCTGGCATCTCCCTAGGCTGCATGGGCTGGTGGTGGTGTGTGAGGATGCTGTGATGGAGTGGAGCCTGGTGCACAGTTCCCAGCTCCTTCAGTGAGCTTAGGCCAGTCAGGCAGCCTCTCTCTGCAGACAGGCCATGTTGGTTGTTTTGGGGCTGAGTGTGAATGCTGAGCTTCCTGGTAACCTTCTGCCCTGACTTCTTGAGCTCTTGGTTGGATGCTCTTGGCCATGCTCATGCAGAAAGATGTTTTCTCCTGAAGCACAATCAAAGGCTCACAGCTTCACCAGCCCACAGGAAGGGCTCTGCCTGGGCTCCTGTGTGCAGAGTTCAGACCAGCTCTGAAAGGCTGAGAACTTCCTTCTTGCAGTGTGGCAAAGGGCTTGCAGCAACCCTCAAACCTAGCCTGAAGCCAAGTCCAACCTGAGCATGCTCTGGCTTTGAGGGACAGATGCTGGGAAACCAAAGGCTTGTGTTAGAGCCCCATCCAGCACAGGGTGCTAGGGTGCTGTGGTGCTAGAGCTGGGAGGAGGGGATCTGGGGCTGCATAGGAAGATGGCAAAGTGAGGAATCTCATGAAGTTCAACAAGGACAACTGTAAAGTCCTCCAGCTGGGGAGGAACAACCAACCCTCTGCACCAGTACAAGTGAGAGGTGACCTGTTGGGAAACAGCTCTGCAGAGAAGAGCCTGGGAGTGCTGGTGGGCAACAAGTTGCCCATGAGCCAACAAGGTGCCCATGTGGGCAAGAAGGCCAATGGGCTCCTGGGGGGTATTCAGAAAAGTGTGGCCAGCAGGTTGAGGAAGGTTTGCCTGCCCCTCTACTCTGCCCTACTGAAGCCACATGTGGAGTCCAAAAGCCAGTTTTGGGCTCCCCAGTTTCAGAGACAAGGAGCTACTGGAGAGAGTAGCTTTGAGGCATTGGAGCCTACAAAGCTGCTGAGGGTCCTGGAGCATCTCTGAGAGGAGCAAAGGCTGAGAGCCCTGGAGAAGAGCAGCCCCAGAGGGAATCTAAGCAATGCTCAGCAAGAGCTAAAGGACCTATGTGGGGCAAGAAGCTGGGGCCAGACTCTGCTCAGTGGTGCCCAGGGGCAGCACAAGGGGCACTGGGCACAAACTGGAACCCAGGAGACTCCACCTGAGCAGGAGGAGAAAGTTGTTTGGTGTGAGGGTGCTGGAGGCCTGGAGCAGGCTGCCCAGAGAAGTTGTGGAGTCTCCTTCTGTGGAAAGCTTCCAACTCCTGGGCATTGTGCTACTGGGCAAACTGCTGTTGGTGCCCCTGCTGGAGCAGGGGATTTGCACTGGCTGAGCTCCAGAGGTCCCTTCCAACCCCACTGTGCTGTGGGGGTTGTGAAGTTCTGTGACTTTCCCCCCATTTAGATGTTCTGCAGCACCTGGTACTGTTTGTGGTGGTGATAACTGAGCTGTGTCCATTCAACCCAAGGCCTCTGGCAGTGTCCCCTCTGCAGCCCAGAGCCCCTCTGTGGTTGTGTCCCCATTTTGAAAGGCCCTAGAGGAGCCTTGTTGCAGAACTGCCCCTCTGAGCCCCTACCTATGGAGCTGGACGTGGGTGTGCAGCTCTGGGAAGTCCTGGTCCATTTCCCTAAGGAGCACGAGTTTAGGCCCACAGGTTATCTGTGTAATGAATGAAGGAGCCTTGGGAGCTGTGTCCTGTGGTGCTGGGAACTAGAAAGAGGGATAATTAAGTCAGAAAAGAGGAAATGTTTGGGGTTTGGATGGGCTGTGTGCTGGGGAAGGCTGAACGTGTGCTGGCTGAACTTTCTGGGACGAGTCAGAGAAATGAGGGCCCAGAAATGAGGGGGCAGGGAAGGTTTGTTCATGCAAATAATGTTCCAGGTATTAATAGCAGCAGGATGAAATGGGTCCTCTTGGGGGTGTATCCTGTGTCTTCCCTTTGAGGGTCATTCCTCTGAAGCCCTTTGTGTAGGGCCCAGAGAAGCAGCTCTGGAGCAGGCAAGGAACCAGTGAGGTTGCACTAGACCTACCTGCTTGAGAGAGGGAAGTCTTCAAGGAGAGGAGGTTGAGGGAAGGCCTCATGGCTCTCTACAGCTACCTGGGAGGAGGTTAGAGTGAGGTGGAGTGGATCTCTTCTCTCAGATTGTGCCAAGGTTAGGTTGAAGATGAGGAAAAATGTCTTTGCTGCAAGAGTGGTCAGGGATTGGCACAGGCTGCCCAGGGAGGTGGTGGAGTGCCCATCCCTGGAGGTATGCAAGAAACCCATGCCCATGGCACTAGGGGCCATGGTTTAGTGGCCATGTGGGGTTGGGTTGCTGTTTGGACTGGATGATCTCAGAGGCCTTTTCCAACCCAAACAGATCTATGGCTTTATGGAAAGCTTCCTTGCCCACTCTGCAGCTGCCTTTTCAGCAGTAGCCACTCTTGTGGACGTTCCTCTTCCAGCCCTCACCTTTGGATCCTGTGTGAAATACAGGTTGGGGGAACGAGGAAAGATGAGGAGAACCACCTCTGGAAGGTGTCTTTCTGATGCAGAGCTTGGTGGCAAACCAGAGGAGTCCTTAATCCTCAAACCTGTCACAGTGCATAGTAAAGTGCTGTGACCCTGATCCTCTGCCTGAGGGATGGAGGAGTGAAAAGGTCCTCAACAGTGGCATGACCAGGAATAGGATGTAGGTCTCTGATCTGTTCTGAGGCTTATCACTGCCTGCAAGCCAGCAGACTGGGGCACTTGTCTGGGACTTAGGAATTGGTCCCAGTTAGTCTCCAGTTAGCTGGGAATCAGCCTTCCCTACCCCTTTTTCTTCTCAGATTACCTCCTATCTGTAAACTAAACAGGTTGCTTTTGAGCCTTCAAGATGTCATGGGTTGAGCTACTTGGTCTTGGAACAGGGGTTGGAAGATCCTCATGGATGGCTCTGAAGATGCTGCTGGTGCTCCTATGTAAGCTGCTGGATGTTATTGTGCCATGGAGCATCCCTCTGCCTCAGCTACTTTGCAGGGAGGATTCACTGCATGCTTCTGGCCTCTCTGCACTCTGGGCTGTGGCTCCTGCTTGTGGTCCTGACTTGCTGTCCCCATTGGGGTGGAGAGCTGAGAGCTCTCCATAAGCCAGGGCAGCCATGAGCTAGTTCCTGTGTGACTTTGCATTAGGAAGGTGACTCTGGCATGGAGTTTGATGGCTCTTCAGTGAGAGGTTTCCCTGTGAACCCCCCCAGAAGCTTTCCTTTCCCTCCCTCCCCAGTTCTCCAGGTTTGGCAGTCACTGGAGAGGAAACGTGTGGGGCTTGGAGCAGCCTGGGGAGGAAAGCAGAGCAGGAGATGGTATTTGCTTGAATGTGGGACAGCTTGGCTTGGCAGAGCTGCAGCTCTGCAGCCCAGAAATGGAAACAGCCCTTGTCACCAGTGGGAATGCCACCCTGCCCCCCTCCCACCCTGCCAGGGTGAAGGGCCCGCTCCAGAGTGGTGTCTGGGCTGGGGCTGAGCAGAGCTGGCACTGCTCCTGCTTCCATGCCATCCTAGGGGAGTTGGGGAAGATGCAATTAGCTGTGGTTTGGTAATTAAGAGAAAACTGGATCCAGGCACTCCTCCTTCCTTGCCTTGCCTTGCAACAGGCAACCCCAGATCTGGCACTGCAGCTGCTGCCTAACCTGGTTCTGTCAAGAGGACGTGGGTTAAGGGGGGGGAAAAAAGCCAACCTTACTATAAAAAGTGCTTCTGCACCCAGATCCTGCTGACAGGGAAGGGTTGGGAGCTCTACAGCTGACAAGAGGCCAAGCAGGTCCCTGCAGAGTGACAGTCCCCAGATGGGCCGAGGCGTGGGGGATCCCTGCTGGCACCTGCAGCTCCCAGCCCTGGGCAGCCAGGCTTGGTGTGTGCCCAGGAGCTGCCAGTTGGAGGCTTTGGGGGGTTACTTCCCCCCTTTTCATCCTGCCTGGCATGTGAGTGGCTCCTTAGCAATCCTTTCTGGAAACCCCTCCAGCTGAAGGCCCCAGAGTGCTCAGCTTGTTCCTGCAGGGTGAGAAAGGATCCCAAAGCCTGGAGATGGAGATGCGGCAGGCTGCGGCTTCCGCTCCTCCAGTGCTGGGTGTTTTCCATCTGCTGCTTCCTCCTCAGCCCTGGTCCCTGGGCAGGCTTGGGAAGAAGCTGCTAGTTGAGGTCCAGGGCAAGTCAGCAACTGCCCATGAGAAGTGTTGGTGAGGGTGGCAGGGGGAAAACTGGTTTGGCCAAGCCACCCAGCTGAGGTTTGTTCTCTCCTGGCTGCTTGCCTTGTAGCACCAAGTCCTCTGTCTTCTGTCTGTGGGGGCCAGACATCTCCAGCTGCAGTGAGTGCTGAGCTGTCACATCCCCTGAGTGCTCCCAGCACCTCCTTGCCTCCTCACTGAGATTTCGGGGGGTACAGCATAGCTCACTCCACTTCCCCAGCAGTTGGGGCTGGGAGCTCCTCCTTTTCCCCCACCACTACCCAGTGAGAACTCTGGAGTGGCAGAGCAGGGACCCCAGAATCCCAGCAGGGGCTGGCAGCAGGCCAGCAGCTCACCCACAGCCTGGCAGTGTGGGAAGGCAGTTCCGTGCTCCACCAGGGTTTGTCTCCACTACCTGTCTGCAGAACAGAGCAGAACCTGTGGGGACAGAAGCTGCCCCTTCACCAGAGCCTGGCTGAGAGCTGCTCTTGACCTCCCCATCCGTGGGAATTGATCAGTCACAGAATCCCACCATGGCAGGGAGGGTGTGGGAGGGACCCCTAGAGATCACCCACTCCACCCCCATGCTAAAGCAAGGCACCCACAGCAGCTTGCCCAGGATCCCAAAGGCCAGGGGGCTTTGGAAGCTCTCCAGAGAAGGAGACTCCACAACCTCTCTGGGCAGCCTGCTCCAGTGGAGGAAGCAGAAGATGAACTCCCACCAGTGCCCATCTGTATCCCTTGGCAGTAGGTCAATGACTCTTCAGAGGTGGTAGCTGCTCGGGGTGGCACTGGTGAGAAAGAGGAGGAGGAGGGAGGTGCTGGCTGCAGGCATCTGCTCCACCCACCTCCTAGAAATGTGAACCAGGAGACAAATCTGAAACCAATCTGGCAGCCGAGCGGTGCGGGCGGTGCTACCCGGGCCGGGTTACTGCCCTGGCCTGCAGAAGGTACCCGTGGTCAGGGCCACCTTCTGCGCAGGTGACCCCAGAGGGCACAGCAGCTGCTGGGAACTGCTCTGCTCCCTCCTCTGCTGCTACTTTCTGCACAGCAGTCAGCAGTTGTGTGCCTCAGCTTCTCCTGTCAGGATTCTTTTCTGGTGAAGAACTGTTGGAGTGGAGTCCAGAGGAGGTGGCAGAGGTGATCAGAGGATGGGAGAACCTCCCCAGTGGGGAGAGGCTGGGAGAGTTGGAGCTGTGCAGCCTGAAGAAGAGAAGGCTCCAGGGAGACCTTAGAGCAGCCTTCCCGTATCTGAAGGGGCTGCAGGAGAGCTGGGGAGGGACACTGGACAAGGGCTGGGAGTGCCAGGATGAGGGTCAATGGCTTTGAGCTGGGAGAGGGGAGAGAGAGAGTGGAGAGGAGGAATAAATTGTTGAGAGTGAGGCGGGGGAGAGCCTGGCACAGGTTGGCCAGGGAGGTTGTGGCTGCCCCTTGCTTGGAGGTGTTCAAGGCCAGGCTGGATGAGGCCTTGAGAAGCCCATGCTGGTGGGAGGTGTCCATGCCCGTGGCAAGGAGTTGGCACTGGATGATCATTAAAGTCCCTTTGAACCCAAAACATTCTATGGATCAGTGAACTTAGGCTTGGGCTCCTTGTCTCTTTCTCTCAGGGAGCCTTCTCCCTGCCTGCTCCCTGTGCAGATGAGTGGAGGCAGAGCTGCTGCTCCTGTGGCTGTTCAGGGGTGCAGGGAGGGAACTGGAAGGGGCCTGAGAGCTAAGCTCTACTAAACTTTGATCTGGAAGAAGTGGGGATGTTCTGGGTTTTTCAGTGATGCTGAGCAGCTCTGACCAGTTTCAAGCCATTTGTGTTGTGGTCAGAGCCAGGGGCAGCACTCAACAGCCTTCTGCTCCTGAGGTTATCTGGGAGCCCATCCAAAGGCTATGGAGGGGCAGAAGTGCTGAGTGTGTCTGCAGGGCCAGGGGGGGAGAAGGAAGGAATTTGTAGTGCTCCACAACAGTGTCACTCGTGTCCAACTGCCTGGGGAGGAGAGGCCTGGCCAGCCCTTGCATCCAGGTGACGAAAGGCTCTGAGACTATCACCCAACTTGGGCAAGGAAGGGATCCATGTGCATCCAGGAACTTGATCTTGTTAGAGGAAAGGGGTTGGGAAAGGTCCCCTGCCCTTTGGAGAACAGATGTGGAGCTCCTCAGGCAGGCTGCAGCTGATCCCCTGCAGTGCCAGAAGGAAGCACATGTGGGGCCCAAGGCTGTGGGACCTCTGAGGACCTCCTCCACAGGGTTGCATTCTTCTGCTGCTCTTGAAGGTCTCCCTCCACTTGACAGCTCTTGAGCCACTGAGCAGATGGTCACATCTTCCCATGTCCTCTGCTCCCCTTCTGCTGCTGCCTGGCCCATGGGACACAACTGTGGCTTGTGTTCTGTAAGCAGAGTCCTGAGGAGCTCTCCCATGGTGCGTGGGAGGTCTGGTGGGACCCTCTGACTCATGCACCCCACACTTCTGCTCTGGGTTTTTCTGCCCATTTTTCTGCCATTTCACAGCCTCATCCTGCTGTGATGAGGAATGGATTATCCTGTGGGCAGCAACCCCCTTGGATGATGCTTGTGACACCAGTGTGGTGGCAGAAGAGGAGGGTGGGTGAGAGGCAGGGGCTGGCAGCAGTTCACCCACAGTGTGGGCGGGCAGCTCTGTGCTTCACCAGGGTTTGTCTCCACCAGCTGTCCACAGAGCAGTCCAGAACCCCCTTCTGAGAGCTGCTCCCCATCCATGGGAACTGATGAGTCACAGAACCTTGGAACTCCAGCATGGGGGAGTTGGAAGGGACATCTGGAGATCATCCAGTCCAACCTCCCTGCTAAAGAGGGGAAACCCCAGTATTTGTGAGCAGCAAATGGTGCCCAGCAGCTATGGTGCCCAGCTGGGGAACCAACCCATCATAGTGTAGTGGGACATGGGCAGTTGCTTTCTCTCCTGTCCTGGTGAGGTACTCCCAGCACCCACATGTGCCATTCTCTGGGGGTCACTGACTGCTGGCTTCAGGAGGTCACAGGCAGGTGGGCTTAGGGTCAGCTCTGGGCATGGTGTGGCCTCATGGCTGCTGCAGCTTCTGCCCTCTGCTTTGCCCCCTGCCATGCACCTCTGATGCTGCTGCTGCTGGCGGCTTTGATTCCTCCACATTCTCTGCCGAAGTCCTCCTGCCGCAGACTGTCCCTAAACCTCCTTTGGCTGGGTAGGTTCTGCAGCCTCTGCCTGCTGGCCTGGCAGGAACAGCTCTCACCAGCATGGCTGCTGCAGATCAGAGGTGCAGCCTGTGTCTGGCTGCAGAGCAGGCAGGGAGAAAACCTTCCTCTGCCCTGCCTGTGAGACCAAGCCCTGGCACCTCTTTCACATCCATTCTTCTGCCTGCTGCTGGGTGCATGCTGAGGTCCCTCTTGCAGAGGAGGGTGAGCAGCACTTTCTCTTGGGTTGCTGATTTTGCTTTTGAGGGCATTGGGAGTATGTGGGGACAGGGCTGGGGAAGCAGAGATGGTCTTAACCTTACTGCAGGCTGCAGCAGCATGGGAGGAGGTGGCGTAGCCTCAGATGGGAGATGCCAAATGGAAGCAATCATTCCAAGCTGTCAAGTGAAAATGATCTGTTTACCTAGGAGCCTTTTTTACTCTCTGCCTGGTGACTGGGAAGGAGGCTGTGAGCTCTGTGGACAGGAGGGAAGGAGGTGGAAGAAGACCTCTCCTGGCATCTGAATCAGTGTTGTCGTGTGTGGTTCTTGGAGCATGGCCCAGCAGTGCTATCATCACAGCCAGGCTGATGGTCTGGGTTGCAGTGTCAGCAGATTCCTGTGCTGGTGACCACGTGCAGGCTCATCTCTGTCACAGAGGAAAGGCTTTGCAGGTGCCTTGGTTCCCACCACTGCCACCTGCATCTTGCTGAAGCTGAACCTCCTCTCAGAATCTCTATGGTGCTGGGGGGAAGGATGGCAAGGGCCTGGTGGTGCAGTTCCCGTTCCTCATCTGCAGGCATTGGGGTTGGTTGTAGCTGGGTCTTCGTGGAGCTGCAGGTCCAGCAGTTGGTGGAGCATGTCTAGATCTGTCCCTGACATACCACACAGCATATGGTGTGCCAGGGCAGTAAAAGGGTGACAGGGCTGTCAGGATGTGTTTCACCCAAGGCTGAAGGAGAAATGATTAGAGGATCTGTGCCTGGTGGTGATGGAAAGATGGAATACATTGTTCACTGTGAGTCTCAGAACCCCAGTGTGGTGGGTTTGGAAGGGACCTCTGGAGATCATCCAGTCCAACCCCCCCTGCTCCAGCAGGGCACCCACAGCAGCTTGCCCAGGAGCAAAATGCCCAGGGGGAGTTGGAAGCTCTCCACAGGAGACTCCACAACCTCTCTGGGCAGCCTGCTCCAGCCCTCCAGCACCCTCACAACAAACAACTTTCTCTTCCTGCTCAGATGGAGTCTCCTGGGTTCCAGTTTGTGCCCAGTGCCCCTTGTCCTGTCCCTGGGCACCACTGAGCAGAGTCTGACCCCAGCCTCTTGCCTCCCACAGCTCCTGTAGCTCTCACTGAGCACTGCTCAGCTCCCCTCTGGGGCTGCTCTCCTCCAGGCTCTCAGCTCCAGGGCTCTCAGCTTTTGCTGAAGGTGCTTTGGGCTCCAGCTCTGTGGCCTGTGCTCAGCAGCTGTTTGAGCAGAAACTCTCCTTGGGTTTCTCTGTTTCCCAGGGCACAGACATGACTCAGAGACCTGGGATGCAGACAGACCTTTGGGTACCTGCTGGCAGACAGAGCCTATTTTGTGAGAAGTTACCACATTTGGAAGCAAACCCCAGGTAGAATCAGGTGATTGTTTGGCTTGGCAAAGCTGTCCAAGATCATCCAGTCCAAGCAGCAACCCAACCCCACCACAGCCACCAAACCATGACCCCAGGTGCCATGGCCACAGATTTCTTGCACACCTCCAGGGATGGGCACTCCACCACCTCCCTGGGCAGCCTCTGCCAATCCCTGACCACTCTGGCAGCAAAGAAATTTTTCCTCTTGTCCAAGGTGAGCTTTAGGGACTTGACCTTTCCCACTCAGCCCTTCTTTTGCTCTAAAGCTTCTTGAGGTTGATGTTGACTGAGTATTGGCCTTTATGCTGCCTGCCTGAGTGGAGTAAATTGAGTCTTGACTTTAGAAATGAGACCTTTGGAGCCTCTGCCCTGAGATGAGGATGAAAGCAGGGCAGGAACTGGGCAGAATGGACCTGGTTGGACATGCAACAGCTTCTACTCTTGTGTCATCATTGGTGAAGGTGCAGAGGGCAAAGCAGAAGGGGAGGGCACAGGCCTGGTGGGAACAGCTTTGTGCTGGGCTTTAGGAAGGCAGCTGGCTCCTGTGCAGCTCTGCCTTGGCACAGCTGGTACCTGGTGTCACTCTGGAGCTTGCTGCCTGGTAGGACACTCTGGTTGAGGTGAAACTCCCTGGCAGAGCCACCAGCCCCAACTCATGTGAGGGGCCTGATGGCCCACATGAGCTGGGACTAGTGGCCCTGCCAGTCACTGTTGAATGCAGCACTGGTGATGCCAAGCAGGGGCTTGAAAAGTGTCCCAGACATCTTGGCCAGCACCTTGCTTGTATCCTCTGGAGCATGTGGCTCTGGGAAGGGGTGGAGAGGCAGGAGCTGAACTCTGGCTGATGGCCTTTTAAGGTGTCCCAGACAGGGACTTGCTGTTTTCAGTGAGAAACTTCCTCTGCTTTAGTAAAAGCGAAACCACTTCAAGGTCCCAGTTGGCTTCTGCTGAGCTGTTAGGATGGGGCAGATTCTGCAGGCTTACAGCTTTAGGTGAGTTACTTCACACAGGGGGCAGAAGGTGGACCCTGTGCCCTTTGTTTTGGTGTTCACAACCAGATTTACACCTCTGGTTATCTGCAGCATCCAACTCATGCTCACAGCAAGGCAGAAATTGCCCTGCCCATGAGCAGGAGCTGGTATGAGCAGTAGGGCAGCAGGATGGAGCTGTAGCTCGGCCATCTGCTGAGCTTGCCACCTTCCAGCTGTGTACCAGAACCTCTCCTGGCCCAGCACCCATGACTCTTCACTGCTCTTGGAGAAGGGCTCCAGGAGTAGGGAGCAGACAGAAGGTCTTTCAGAAGTCCTTTCCAACCCTCATCATTCCGTAGCATCCCAGAGGTGTGCCAGCAGGGCTGGGGCGGGGGAAGGTGGACGGATAGGTCTGTTCTGCAACCAGGAGCTGGCATTCCTGGCACCTGGTTTGGCATTGCTGCTGTGTCCATGTGGTGTGGATCCAGCAGAGGGACCATGGGAATGGCTCCTGGGGTGGACACGGCTCAAGAACTAGGAGGTGGCTGCTCTGGGGCTTGGTTGGGGACAGCTGCCTGTCACACAGAGCATGTAGCACAGGCCCTTGTTGTGTCAGCCAAAAAGCTGCTTCCCTTCAACTCTCTAGTCAAGCTTCAGTCTGTTTCCTGGTGGATTCATAGGAATTCTGTAGTTGGAAGTTGGAACTTGTAGCTGCTGAGCCCCAAAAAGTGGCTTGACTCACTTAGACTTGGTTCTGGGATGGGTTTGCATGACCATGTTTGATCTTTTCCAGTCTAACTCTCAGATCTGCACTTATTTTAGCATTTCCATCTTTACTGTTATTATTTTGCCTGGAGAAATATTTTTAGCTTTCTGCTTGGTTCCTGTGCTGCTGCTGCAGTTTCCAGCGTGGCATTTCCGGGCCCTTGGTGCAGCACAGTTAACATTTTCCAGCCAGGTGTAGCTGCTCTGGACAGAGATCCAGAGAAAATGTTTGGAGCTGAGCTGTTGGAGAGCAGCTCTGGGGAAAAGGATCTGGGTGTGCTGGTTGCTGGGCTCTGGGCAGCCTCTTGGCCAGGTGCCCTCATAGCCAAGAGGCCAATGGCATCCCTTGGGCATCAAGAAGTGTGGCCAACAGGTCAAAGGAGGTTTTCCTGACCCTCTGCTCTGTCCTGGTGAGGCCACAGCTGGAGTCCTGCATCCAGCCCTGGGCTGCCCAGTTCAGGAAGGGCAGGGAGTGGCTGCAGAGGGCACAGCAAAGGGCTGCAGAGATGCTGAGGGCATTGGCACAGCTCTGATGGGGCCAGGCTGAGGGAATTTGGGCTCTGTAGGCTGGAGAAGAACAGCCTGAGGGGGATCTGATCAGTGCAGAGCAATGCTTCAAGGGTGGGTGTCAGCAGGCTGGCACCAGGCTGTGTTCAGTGGTGCCCAGTGCCAGGACAAGGGGCAGTGGGCACAAACTTCACAAAGTTCCATCTGAGCGTGAGGAGGAAGTTCTGTAATTGAAGGGTGGTGGAGCCCTGGAGCTGGCTGCCCAGAGAGATGCTGGAGCCTCCATCTCTGGATCATTCCAAGCCCACCTGGAGCTCTTCCTGTGTGCCCTTCTCTGGGTGCCCCTGCCCTGGCAGGAGGATTGGCCTGGATGCTCTCCAGAGGTCACTTCCAACTCCACCACTCTGTGGTTCTGTGAAAAGAGCAAACTTCTGCCTTTGGCTGGGAGCAAAGCACACAGCAGAGCACAGCACAGGGAGATGCTTCATGGCCTCTGCTTTGTGGCTGCTTTCAGTGGGAGCTTTAGGAGCTGCCCTGGCAGAGCTGTTGACTCTGCAACCTCATTTGTGTTCAAACCCATTGAGGATCTGGGCTGCTCTGAATTTGGGCTGTCCAAAGCAGATTAATTTCCATTTCTGCTTATGCAAGCAGGGAGCAAACAGACATCCAAACACTCCTGCTCCTGCTGGGTACAGAGGAGCCTCTCTCCTCGGTGGGTATTTTGGGTGCTAAATAATTAGTGCTGAACTGCTGCCAGAAAGCTGACACTGCCCAGACACCCTCAGCCACCCACCAGACAGGACCTTCTTGGCTATGCTGAGCTGAGGTGTGAGTTTGGGGTGAGGTGGTCTGGCACTCTGGCAGAGGAGGCAGTGGTTTGAAATGGCAACAGTGAGAGGAATCCACAGCTCCACAGGACTGCTGCCAACTGTGCTGCCTGCAGCAGAAATTGAAACCACTGCCACTGCTTCCCCCTGAGCCAGCAAGGTGCACTTGTGGCCCAGAGTGCAAGTGGTTTCCTGGGGGGCATGAGGAAAGGTGTGGACAGCAGGTCAAAGGAGGTTCTTCTCCTCCTCTACTCTGCCCTACTGAGGCTATAGCTGGAGTCCTGGGTCCATTTCTGGGCTCTCCAGTTCAAGAGAGACAGAAAACTGCTGGAGAGAATCCAACAGAGGCTGTGAAGATGTTGAGGGGCCTGGAGCAGCTCTGTGAGGAGCAAAGGCTGAGAGCCTGCAGAAGAGCAGCCCCAGAGGGCATCTGAGCAATGTTCAGCAAGACCTAAAGGGCCTGTGGGGGGCAAGAGGATGAGGGCAGACTGCTCAGTGGTGCCCAGGGGCAGTACAAGGGGCAAGAGGCACAAACTGGAAGTCAGGAGGTGCCACCTGATCAGGAGGAGAAAGTTATTTGGTGTGAGGGTGCTGGAGGATTGGAGCAGGCTGCCCAGAGAGGTTGTGGAGTCTCCTTCTCTGGAGAGCACTGGGTCCAGGTCTGGGTTCCAGCACAAGAAGGACATGGAACTGATAAGAGTGGGTCCAGAGAAGGCCACAAAGATGCTCAGAGGACTGGAGAACCTCCCATGTGGGGACAGGCTGGGAGAGTTGGGGCTGTGCAGCCTGAAGAAGAGAAGGCTCCAGGGAGACCTTAGAGCAGCCTTCCAGTATCTGAAGGGGCTCCAGGAAAGCTGGAGAGGGACTTTGGATAAGGGCTGGGAGTGCCAGGACAAGGGACAATGTCTGTGAGCTGGGAGAGTGGAGAGGAGGAAGAAATTGTTGAGAGGGAGGGTGGGGAGAGACTGACACAGGTTGCCCAGGGAGGTTGTGGCTGCCTCCTGCCTGGAGATGTTCAAGGCCAGGCTGGATGAGGCTTTGAGCAGCCTGTGCTGGTGAGAGGTGTGCCCATGGCAGGGGGTTGGAGTAGATGATCTTGAAGGTTCCTTCCAACCTAAGCCATTCTGTATTCATTCTAAACCAAACCACAGTCATGCTCATTTGACCTGCTGCTTCACCAATCACTTCTCTGCTTCTGGCCACTATTTTTTCCTCTTCTTCCCCTCCTTTGTTTTGCTCTCTTTAGTTGCAGCCTCTTTTGGCCAGGAACATTCTGTGTGTCCAAAGGGCCTGGAACAAGGTGCCCCAGATGGTGCTGTACAGGTCCCTCCTCAGCAGCCACGAGGTTCTACTGTACAGGAAAGGCATTTTTAAACCCACAGCATTTTCCTTTTTTATACCTGCAAATGTGGCCAGGAGCTTCCCAAGCCTGCAGATCTCAGGCCAAGCCACAGGTCTCAGAGGCCAGGACTAAACACTACAACCTCAGAATCACAGAATTGTCAGGGCTGGAAGGGANGCTTTCCTGTAGCCTCCTTTCAGATGTTGCAAGGCTACAAAAAGGTCTCCCTCGAACCTTCTCCTCTCCAGACTGAACAGCCCCAACTCAGCTCTCAGTCTGCTTCCATAAGAGAGCAGCTGCAGCCCTACAATCACAGCTTCCTCCTGCTGTGGTCAGACCAAGATGAACAGACCTCACTCAGGACATCAGTGCCCCTCAGTGAGTAGCTGAGGTGCAAAGCTGTAGATGGTTGTGAGGAGTTTGTTTCTCTGGTAATAGTATTGGAATTAATTTAATAGATGCCAGCAGTGGTGTGGGCAGCAAGAGCAGGGCAGTGATCATGCTCTGTGCTTGGGCACTGGCAAGGCAGCACTTTGAGTCCTGGGGTCAGTTTTGGGCCCCTCACTACAAGAAGGACATTGAGAGGCTGGAGCAGGTCCAGAGAAGTGCAGCAGAGCTGGAGAAAGGTCTGACTGAGGATTCCTGTTAAAGAGAAAAGAATTAAGAAGAAACTGTTGAGAGTGAGGGTGGGGAGACATTGCTACAGGCTCCCTAGGGAGGTTGTGGATGTCCCTAGCCTGAAGGTGTTTGAGGCCAGGCTGGATGAGGCCTTGAACAGCCTGTGCTGGTGGGAGGTGTCCCTGCCCATGGCAGGGGGTTGTAGCTCTTGAAGGTCCCTTCCAACCCAACCCATTCTGTGACTCTATGAAGATACAGAAGGAGCTGTTGGTTTTTATCAGGGAAGGCTTCCTCCCCATGCTGCTACCCTGGGGCAGCAGGACAGGGCAGGGCAGGTCTTGAGTCCCTGTTGCCCATCCTGAAGCTGCTGGGATTTAACACAGAGAAGTTTTTCAGGGCTGTTTTCTCAGCAGCTGTGGGAGTCCTGGGATTTTACCAAAGGTTTCTGTTTCTAATTAGGTTGTTCTCAATTTTAAAGGCCACAGATCTCTTTATGGCACAGAGTGGAAAACCTGACCAGTGGCTGACACCGCACAGAGAGGTGGGTCCTGCTGTTGTACTGAGCTGCAGAGAGCTGTTGCCTCTCCTTGGCTGTGAAAATAGGATCCTGCCAGCCCCCAACTGCCCTGAGCTCATCCCCAGGGGAGGTTGATGGGCAGGGTTTGGAGGAGCATCACTCACCCTGGCCTGACTCATAGGGATATGGTTGGGTGAATTCCTGCTGCTGTGGCTGCTCAACTTTCATAGGTACACAGAATGGGTTGGGTTGGAAAGGACCTTAAAGGTCATCCAATGGCAAACCCCTGCCATGGGCAGGGACACCTCCCACCAACACAGGTTGCTCAATGCCTCATTCAGCCTGGCCTTGAACAGCTTCAGGCAGGGGACATCCACAACCTCCCTGGGCAACCTGTGCCAGTCTCTCCCCACCCTCCCTCTCAACAATTTCTTCCTCCTCTCCATTTTCCCTCTCCCAGCTCAAAGCCCTTGTCCAATGTCCCTTCCCAGCTCTCCTGCAGCCCCTTCAGGCACTGCAAGGCTGCTCTGAGGTCTCCCTGGAACCTTCTCCAGGCTGCACAGCCCCAACTCTGCCAGCCTGTCCCCATAGCAGAGCTTCTCCAGCCCTCTTTGATCATCTCTGTGGTCTCCTCTGGACTCTCTCCAGCAGTTCCATGTCCTTCTTGTGCTGGGGGCACCAGACCTGGACACAGTTCTCCAGGTGTGGTCTTTGGGGCAGAGGCAGTCACAGTGTCTGTGCTCAGTGTCTGAAGCCATGGCCTCACTGCTTGTCACCTGCAGTCAGGGTTTGCAGCCAGATTGTTCCTCCCAGGGCTGGGACTTGCAACTGAGGCAGGGCTGGAGAGTTGTGCTCTGCTGCTGTCTGTTTTTGTCCAGGCTGGGATGAGACACTGCAGGCTCCCAGTGCTAGCAGGAAGCAGTGTTTGTTTTTTCCCTTCTGTTAGGCTCTGGCTCGCTCCATTGTCTGAAATTCCCTTGCAGAGACTGGCCCAGACCTCAAAAAAACAAAAAAAATAAGTCCCAAGGCAGGGGCTGAAACTCCCTGGGCTCTGGCTGTTGGCTGCCTGATGCTGTGCAAACACAGCCTGGGGCTGAAATCCCCCTGGGACAGCACAGAAAGGGCTTATTCAGAACCAGAGCGGGCTGCGGAGCAGTTTGAGCTACACAGCACTGCCTACCTGCCCTGGCCCTGCCTGCAGCTGGGGACAGTGGCTCCTGGAATGCCCAGGGAGAGCTACACCATCCTGTGCCCTGCCAAGGGCAACAAATCTGGGGAAGGGTCTGGAGAACAGCACTGGGGAGGAGCAGCTGAGGCGGCTGAGAGGCTTTAGTCTGCAGAAGAGGAGGCTGAGGGAGACCTCATTGCTCTCTGCAGCTCCCTGAGAGGAGGCTGCAGCCAACTGGGGCCTGGGCTCTGCTCCCTAGGAACAGGGGATAGAAGGAGAGGGAATGTCCTGAAATTGTGCCAGGGCAGGGGTAGGTTGGAGATGAGGAAAAATTTCTTTGTTACAGAAGTGGTCAGGGGTTGGCAGAGGCTGCCCAGGGAGGTGGTGGAGTGCCCATCCCTAGACATGTTCCAGAAAGATGTGCCCATGGCACTTGGGGCCATGGTTTGGTGCCCATGGTGGGGTTTGGCTGCTTCTTGGACTGGATGACCTCAGAGAGCTTTTCCAGCCCACAGCATTCAGTGCTGCACCATGACACCAACTCTGGGAGCTGGGATGTGGTGGGGGAAGTGGCTCCCTGGTGTCCTCATCCAGGGCCAACGGGAGGCTGGGAGAAGGATGAGACAGTGGCTGAGGGCATGGCCGGAGCGGAAACGCTCAGGGCAGTGAAGAATGAGCAGGAGGTCATGTCAGGATGTCACGTGTGGGCCCTGTGGCTTGGGGCTGGGGCAGAACAAAGCTGAGGGAAGCCCTGCACAGCCGCTCCCAGCCTGCTTCCTGCTGGCACAGCCTGGAGGCCGCTGGCTGCTGGGGGAAGGGAGGGTCGGGCGGGAGGCTGGAAGGCTCCACATGCCTCAGTTTCCCTCAGCTGAGATGGGCTGGTTGCAGTAAGGTGCTCCCCAGGTTTTGGGCTGCTGAGGTGACCTTTGGAGGGTCAGGCTGTTGTGTCCTGCAGACGTTCTGGAGGTGCTGGGCTGAAAGATGGAGCCTGCTGGGGCAGGAGAGGGCTCCCACCTCCCACTGGATGTGTCCCAGCTCACAGCAGGGATTTTGGACAAGAGGCCCTCAAAGATCATATTGCAACCCGATGCAGTCTGAGCCTGTGGAAGCCTTCTCTAGCGCTTGAGCAGGCAGGGCCCTTAGATGAGTCTGATGCACCCACGAGGGCCCCAGGGAGCTGCCCCAGAAGCTCCAGTCCCTCCTGGATAGTGGTGGCACTTTGCCAGGACTATGTGGTGGCCCTTGGCAAGTGATCTCTGGGAGTGGGGCAACCCCAGGGAACAGTTTCCCTGTCTGGGGACCGTTCCGCAGCTTCTCCTTCTCCCCATGCCCTGATCCTGCTCACAGCTGGGGCCAGTGGCTCCTGAAACACCCAGGGAGAGCTGTGCCATACCGTGCCATGCTGTGCTGTGCCATGCCGTGGGCACCAAAGCTGAGGAAAGGTCTGGAGAACAGAGCTGGGAAGGAGCAGCTGAAAGAGGTGTTTGGTCTGGAGAAGAGGAGCCTGAGGGGAGATCTTTTAGCCTGTGTTGCTCACAGACCCTCCTGCAGCAGCAGAGGCCTTTGGATGTTGTTCTCCGAGCCGCTGGCAGTGTGCAGGGCTTGGCCGGCAGGACCTGTGAGTGCTCATTTCCTGCAGCCCCAGCTGCAGTGGCTGGGGGTTGCTGCTTTAACCCGCGGGTAGTGAGGCAGCCTGGGCACCTGGTGGGCACCACAGGCACCTGGAGAGGAGCTGAGGAAGGTGGTGAGAGGGGGAGTGGGGCAGGGAGGGGGGGGGGCGGGATGGGATNGTGTCTGTGCTCAGTGTCTGAAGCCATGGCCTCACTGCTTGTCACCTGCAGTCAGGGTTTGCAGCCAGATTGTTCCTCCCAGGGCTGGGACTTGCAACTGAGGCAGGGCTGGAGAGTTGTGCTCTGCTGCTGTCTGTTTTTGTCCAGGCTGGGATGAGACACTGCAGGCTCCCAGTGCTAGCAGGAAGCAGTGTTTGTTTTTTCCCTTCTGTTAGGCTCTGGCTCGCTCCATTGTCTGAAATTCCCTTGCAGAGACTGGCCCAGACCTCAAAAAAACAAAAAAAATAAGTCCCAAGGCAGGGGCTGAAACTCCCTGGGCTCTGGCTGTTGGCTGCCTGATGCTGTGCAAACACAGCCTGGGGCTGAAATCCCCCTGGGACAGCACAGAAAGGGCTTATTCAGAACCAGAGCGGGCTGCGGAGCAGTTTGAGCTACACAGCACTGCCTACCTGCCCTGGCCCTGCCTGCAGCTGGGGACAGTGGCTCCTGGAATGCCCAGGGAGAGCTACACCATCCTGTGCCCTGCCAAGGGCAACAAATCTGGGGAAGGGTCTGGAGAACAGCACTGGGGAGGAGCAGCTGAGGCGGCTGAGAGGCTTTAGTCTGCAGAAGAGGAGGCTGAGGGAGACCTCATTGCTCTCTGCAGCTCCCTGAGAGGAGGCTGCAGCCAACTGGGGCTTGGGCTCTGCTCCCTAGGAACAGGGGATAGAAGGAGAGGGAATGTCCTGAAATTGTGCCAGGGCAGGGTTAGGTTGGAGATGAGGAAAAATTTCTTTGTTACAGAAGTGGTCAGGGGTTGGCAGAGGCTGCCCAGGGAGGTGGTGGAGTGCCCATCCCTAAACATGTTCCAGAAAGATGTGCCCATGGCACTTGGGGCCATGGTTTGGTGCCCATGGTGGGGTTTGGCTGCTTCTTGGACTGGATGACCTCAGAGAGCTTTTCCAGCCCACAGCATTCAGTGCTGCACCATGACACCAACTCTGGGAGCTGGGATGTGGTGGGGGAAGTGGCTCCCTGGTGTCCTCATCCAGGGCCAACGGGAGGCTGGGAGAAGGATGAGACAGTGGCTGAGGGCATGGCCGGAGCGGAAACGCTCAGGGCAGTGAAGAATGGGCAGGAGGTCATGTCAGGATGTCACGTGTGGGCCCTGTGGCTTGGGGCTGGGGCAGAACAAAGCTGAGGGAAGCCCTGCACAGCCGCTCCCAGCCTGCTTCCTGCTGGCACAGCCTGGAGGCCGCTGGCTGCTGGGGGAAGGGAGGGTCGGGCGGGAGGCTGGAAGGCTCCACATGCCTCAGTTTCCCTCAGCTGAGATGGGCTGGTTGCAGTAAAGTGCTTCCCAGGTTTTGGGCTGCTGAGGTGACCTTTGGAGAGTCAGGCTGTTGTGTTCTGCAGACGTTCTGGAGGTGCTGGGCTGAAAGATGGAGCCTGCTGGGGCAGGAGAGGGCTCCCACCTCCCACTGGATGTGTCCCAGCTCACAGCAGGGATTTTGGACAAGAGACCCTCAAAGATCATATTGCAACCCGATGCAGTCTGAGCCTGTGGAAGCCTTCTCTAGCGCTTGAGCAGGCAGGGCCCTTAGATGAGTCTGATGCACCCACGAGGGCCCCAGGGAGCTGCCCCAGAAGCTCCAGTCCCTCCTGGATAGTGGTGGCACTTTGCCAGGACTATGTGGTGGCCCTTGGCAAGTGATCTCTGGGAGTGGGGCAACCCCAGGGAACAGTTTCCCTGTCTGGGGACCGTTCCGCAGCTTCTCCTTCTCCCCATGCCCTGATCCTGCTCACAGCTGGGGCCAGTGGCTCCTGAAACACCCAGGGAGAGCTGTGCCATACCGTGCCATGCTGTGCTGTGCCATGCCGTGGGCACCAAAGCTGAGGAAAGGTCTGGAGAACAGAGCTGGGAAGGAGCAGCTGAAAGAGGTGTTTGGTCTGGAGAAGAGGAGCCTGAGGGGGAGACCTTTTACCCTGTGTTGCTCACAGACCCTCCTGCAGCAGCAGAGGCCTTTGGATGTTGTTCTCCGAGCCGCTGGCAGTGTGCAGGGCTTGGCCGGCAGGACCTGTGAGTGCTCATTTCCTGCAGCCCCAGCTGCAGTGGCTGGGGGTTGCTGCTTTAACCCGCGGGTAGTGAGGCAGCCTGGGCACCTGGTGGGCACCACAGGCACCTGGAGAGGAGCTGAGGAAGGTGGTGAGAGGGGGAGTGGGGCAGGGAGGGGTGGGGGCTGCCTTCCAGCTCAGCTGGATGGCATCGCAGCGAGGGCTGAGCCGGGAGCGGGACCAGAGGTGGTGACTGCTGGAGAGAGCGGAACGGGAGTGTGGTGGTTGGGCTGACCCTGATGTGGCCTCCCAGTGTGATCCCAGCTCCTGCTCAACCCTCTGCTTCCCAGCCGTGCCCAGCTTCCTGCCTGTCCCACTCTGGGCATGCTCTGCCTGCTGCCCTGTGTCCCTCAGAGGAGGGACTGAGCTCGGCCTCCCTCCAGCAGCCCCAGGGGGAGGCTGGGAGGCAGGCAGAGCACAGTTCCCTCCTGGGAACCTGCTTCCCAAGGCTCTTTTCAGTGGTGCCCAGTGACAGGACAAGGAACAATGGGTGGAAGCTGGCACTCAGGGAGCACCACCTCAACATCAGGAGAAACTTCTTTGATGTGAGGGTGCTGGAGCCCTGGAGCAGGCTGCCCAGATAGGTTTTGGAGTCTCCTTCTCTGGAGACTCAAATCCCACGTGGATGTGTTCCTTTGTGACCTGCCCTGGCAGGGGGGGTTGGACTTGATCTCCAGAGGTCCCTTCCAACTCCTAACATCTCTGGTTCCCTGAGCCCTGATTGATTTTCCTTCTCATCCCACCCCTCCAAAAGGGAGTGAGGAGGGGCTGATTTGGCCTCAGTTTTGGGCTGTACCCTCGAGCTGCTTGAGTGGGGCTCCCGTGGAGCTGATGTCATAGAATCACAGATGGGTTTGGGTTGGAAGAGACCTTTAAAGCTCACTCGGCTTGAAACTGGAGTAGAGGAGGCTGAGATTGGATGTCAGGAGGAAGTTCTGCACAATGAGGTGGTAAAATGGTGGCACAGGCTGCCCTGGGAGGTGGTTGAAGCCCCATCCCTGGAGACATTCAAGGCCAACCTTGATGTGTCCCTGGGCAGAGTGCTCTGGTTGGAGCTGTCCCTGCTGCCTGCAGGGGAGTTGGACAAGGTGACCTTGGAGGGTCCCTTCCAACCTGATGCATCTGTGAATCTGGTTTAAACTCAGTACTGGGAAGTTCCTCTCTCATTTGAGGGGCTGAGTTGAGTCCTCCCAATTTGCAGGGACTGAGGGGAGCCCCAAGATAGCCCAGGAGCAGCACAGGACTTGCCAGCAGCCTGAGAAGCTGCACACTCGAGGGTGCTGAGGAAGGAGCATCCATAGCCTGTGCTGCTCTCATTGGTGTCCTGGTGGATTTGCCCTGGCTGCAACCAGCAGCCCTCTGGGCCTCCAACTTGCAGTTAAAGCCCAGAGGAAGAGATGGAACCAGGCAGGAGCTGCCCATGGAGCCCTTCAGGTACTGGAAGGCTGCTCTAAGTTCTGCCTGGAGCCTTCCCTTCTCCAGGCTGCACAGCCCCAACTCTGCCAACCTGTGCCCACAGCAGAGCTTCTCCAGCCCTTTCAGCATCTCTGTGGCCTCCTCTGGAGCCTCTCCAGCAGCTCCAGGTCCTCCTTGTGCTGTGCTCCCCAGAGCTGGAGGCAGTGCTGCAGGTGAGGTCTGAGCAGAGCAGAGGGGCAGAATCCCTTCCCTGTGCTGCTGCTCTCAGACACAGTTGGCTCTGGGCTGCCAGTGACCACTGCTGTCCCATGCTGAGTTTTTTTCATCAACTGACCTCATCACTTTGGGACTCAGGGAAAGGTGCTGGAGGGACCCAGCACCCCTTTGTGGAGAGGCTGCTGCTGGTCTCTTCTCACAGGTAAATAGTGATGGAGCAAGAGGGAATGGCCTCAAGCTACCACCAGGAAGGTTTAGAACTGGACATTAGGAACAGTTTTTTCAGGGAAAGAGTGGTCAGGCATTGGAATGTGCTACCCAGGGAGGGGCTGGAGTCAGCACCCCTAGATGTGTTTTAAAACCTGTTTGGATGTGGTGCTTGGGGCTATGGTTTAGGCTGCACCTAGCAGAGTAGGGCTCCCCGTTGGACTCGGTGATCCTGTGAAGTTTTTCCAACNTTGAGTCCTCCCAATTTGCAGGGACTGAGGGGAGCCCCAAGATAGCCCAGGAGCAGCACAGGACTTGCCAGCAGCCTGAGAAGCTGCACACTCGAGGGTGCTGAGGAAGGAGCATCCATAGCCTGTGCTGCTCTCATTGGTGTCCTGGTGGATTTGCCCTGGCTGCAACCAGCAGCCCTCTGGGCCTCCAACTTGCAGTTAAAGCCCAGAGGAAGAGATGGAACCAGGCAGGAGCTGCCCATGGAGCCCTTCAGGTACTGGAAGGCTGCTCTAAGTTCTGCCTGGAGCCTTCCCTTCTCCAGGCTGCACAGCCCCAACTCTGCCAACCTGTGCCCACAGCAGAGCTTCTCCAGCCCTTTCAGCATCTCTGTGGCCTCCTCTGGAGCCTCTCCAGCAGCTCCAGGTCCTCCTTGTGCTGTGCTCCCCAGAGCTGGAGGCAGTGCTGCAGGTGAGGTCTGAGCAGACCAGAGGGGCAGAATCCCCTCCCTGTGCTGCTGCTCTCAGACACAGTTGGCTCTGGGCTGCCAGTGACCACTGCTGTCCCATGCTGAGTTTTTTTCATCAACTGACCTCATCACTTTGGGACTCAGGGAAAGGTGCTGGAGGGACCCAGCACCCCTTTGTGGAGAGGCTGCTGCTGGTCTCTTCTCACAGGTAAATAGTGATGGAGCAAGAGGGAATGGCCTCAAGCTACCACCAGGAAGGTTTAGAACTGGACATTAGGAACAGTTTTTTCAGGGAAAGAGTGGTCAGGCATTGGAATGTGCTACCCAGGGAGGGGCTGGAGTCAGCACCCCTAGATGTGTTTTAAAACCTGTTTGGATGTGGTGCTTGGGGCTATGGTTTAGGCTGCACCTAGCAGAGTAGGGCTCCCGGTTGGACTCGGTGATCCTGTGAAGTTTTTCCAACCAGGATGTCTCTGTGATTCTGTGACCCTGCAGAGCTGGGAGCAGGAACCTGTTAGCCCTCAAGTCTTTGTCTTATCCACTGTTGTCTTCCTCTCCTCCTGCTAACTTTCTCTCTCCCTCCTCTCTGCAGCTGGCAGAGCGAGGAGCGGCGCTGGGGGAAACCTCCCCACAGGATGTTCTCTGCACCGAGGGACTCCCTGTAACGGACGACGATGACAATCCCGGCGGGACCTTGGGAAGCACTAACATTTTACTAGCCCAGCACCTGTTTGTGGCTGGCCATTTCTCCCTCCCTTCTCCAAACTCCTCCTCCTCCTCCTCACAGTGATGAGCTATTGATCAAGGAGAATCCTGCTCCTTTTTGCTCCTCAACCCCCCTCAACTTTTCGGCGGCTCTTGGGATTTGTATGGCAGCGGCGTAACCGTGGAGAGGCCGGGGTATCACAAACTTATGGATTTTGATAAGAGAGGAGGGAAAGGGGAGCTGGAGGAAGGTAAAAGGATGTCCAAGACAGGTGGAGGAAGGAGCAGTCATGGAAGTCGAAGCGCTGGAACCAACTCAGGAGTCTTAATGGTTGGTCCTAATTTCCGGGTCGGCAAGAAGATTGGATGTGGCAATTTTGGGGAGCTTCGTCTTGGTGAGTGAGGATCTTTCTTCTGGCTTTAACTTCTTGTGGATGGGCTTGACCTGGCACCCAGCTTCTGGATGGGGTTGCTGGTGTGTGCCCGTGCCAGCCAAAGTTGCCAGCCTGTGCCCTTGAGCAGCAGCACCAAGGCTGTGGAGCAGCTTGTAGGTTGCTTGTTGCATTTAACTGCTCCACACTCTTGATTTCCTTCTCCTCAGCTCTGCTTGGTCTTCCAAAGACCACCACCACCCAAAGGTATAGTGGCAGAGGTGCTTCCCATCTCCTCACCATACCCACCTCAGATGGCAGAGGTGCTTCCCATCTCCTCACCATACCCACCTCAGTCCTGCCAGTTGGTTGCTGTGGTGGCCGTGCAGGCCTGGGTGTCCCTCACCATGCCAGGCAGTGATGTTTGTTTGCTGAGGTGCAAATATCTGGGTGCTGCCTCAGGAGCCTCAAGACAGTGGAGTCTTCATCTCTGGAGGTCCAAACCCTCCTGGATGTGTTCCTGTGGGATTTGAGGTGATCTTGCTCTAGCAGCAGCGGGGGGTTGGTCTGGATGATCTTCAGAGGTCCCTTCCAACCCCACCATGTTGGGATTCACAGGGGGCCCTGTGGGGTGTTCACACTTCTGGGCTGGACATCTGGGGAACAGTGAGGATTTTGGGAAAGAATCCCAGAATGGGTTGAGTTGGAAGGGACCTTAAAGGTCATCCAGTGCCAACCCCCTGCCATGGACACAGACACCTCCCACCAGAACAGGTTGCTCAAGGCCTCATCCAGCCTGGCCTTGAACACCTCCAGGCAGGAGGCAGCCACAACCTGTGCCAGTCTTTCCCCACCTTCCCTCTCAACAATTTCTTCCTCCTCTCCACTCTCCCTCTCCCAGCTCAAAGCCATTGGCCCTCAACCTGGCACTCCCAGCCCTTTTCCAAAGTCCCTCCCCAGCTCTCCTGGAGCCCCTTCAGGCACTTGGAAGGCTTCTCTAAGGTCTCCCTGAAGCCTTCTCCAAGCTGAACAGCCCCAACTCTGAGCCTGTGCCCACAGCAGAGATTCTCCAGCCCTCTGATCATCATCATAGGAGAGCCTGAGGGAGCTGAGGCTCTTCAGCTTGGAGAGGAGGAGCCTGAGAGGTGACCTCATTGATAAAGATGTGCAGGTGAGTGCCAAGAGGCTGGAGCCAGGCTCTGCTGGGTGATGCCTAGTGACAGTACAAGGGTGGAAGTTGAGGCATAGGAAGTTCCATGGAAATATGAGGAGGACTTTTTTCCCTGTGAGGTTGAGTGAACACTGGAACAGACTGTCCAGGGGGGTTGTGGAGTCTCCCTCTTTGGAGACATTCAAAACGTGCCTGGATGTGTTCCTGTGTAATAGGCTCTGTGTGATCCTGCTCTGGCAGGGGTTGGACTGGATGAGCTTTCAAGCTCACTTCCATCCCCTGACATTCTGTGCCTCTGATCTTTGTGGCCTCCTCTGGACCCTCTCCAGCAGTTCCAGGCCCTCCTTCCGCTGGGGACACCAGAACTGGAGGCAGTGCTGCAGGTGGGGTCAGAGCAGAGGGGCAGAATCCCCCCCAGGTGAATTTTCTGTTTGTTTGAACCTGGTTGGTTCAGCTTCTGAAATGTTATGCTCAGCAAAGAAAGGGCTGAATGAAGCCCAACACTTTCCATGCTCAATTCCAGCTTTGAACCAAGTTTATCAAGAAGAAAATTCTTCTCCCAGGGTGGGTGAGCTGAGCTGAGTTGCTCCTCTCACCAAGCCTCTTCGTGCCCTGGGAGCATTTCAGCAGTTGTTAACCCTTTGGCTGGGAGCAGCCTGGCAGTGCCAGGCACTGTGGTGCCAGTAGCTTAGTCTGGAGGGCTCCAGGAATGTTGGCCTTGGCAGAGAGTGCTTTGGGAAAGGGCTTGTGGCCTCGGGAAGAGCCAAGCCAAGGTGGGCTGGAAGCTGCGACAGCCTTGCTGCTCCCTGGTATTTTTGGCAGCAGCACTTCAAAGCAGACTCTGAGCTCAGCCTGCAGTGAGCAGGCTCTGGGCAGGAGGAGCAGGAGGTGGGAGGCTGTCAGCAGAGTGAGGTCACTTTGCTCACCTCTCACAGCCACCCCTGTCTGTGGGGAGCTGGTGTTGGCTCTGCCCAGCATGACAGACTGGCTGGTGCTAGGCTGAACCACCCTGTGCCTGCCCTCCCTGATGGGATCAGAGCTTGGGCAGATGCTCCCCTTGCATTCAGCTGAGAGGTTCCCACATGGAGGGTCTGTCCCTCCTGGTGTGGCTGAGGAGCAGAGCTCCTTGTTCCCAGAGCCAGGCTGGTGTGGCTGAGGAGCTCTGCTCCTTGTTCCAGGCCCAGGTACCTTGGAAAAAGAGGAATTTAGGGATTGTGCCACACCAGCTGCTTCTTTCACTGCCCCTGGAGATGCTGCCCTCCCTGCAGGGCTGGCTGGGAGGGGGTGGATGGAGGGCTCTGAGCTATGCAAGGTCTACCTGTGTCCTTCCACCTCCTCTTCCCTGTTCACCAGTGGGCATCCCACCGTGGGTACCTGTTTCTGGGTGAGCTCTATTCCATCACCCTGCTCCAGGCAGGGGTTTGAAGCAGGCTGTGGCTGTTGCTTTGTGTGGTGTGCTCCATCCTGACCCTGCCTTGGCCTCTCCGTGACTCTCTGGGGAACAGCACTGAGGTGGCCACAAGTCTTGCATGGATCTGAGGAGCATCTGTGGCAGTGGCAGCCTGGGCTGCTCTCAGCAGAGCTGCTGCAGGGCCCTGGGAGCAGTTAGGCTCAGTTTGCTGGTGGCTGAAGGGACAAGCAGCAGAGCTCTGCCTCTGGGGCTCTGCAGTGGTCGATTCTCCTGCCAGAGTTTGTCCTTGCCACCAGCAAGGGAAGCTTCTAGTCCCTTCACGTGGTTTTGCTGTCCTGCCTGTCACACCCTGTAGTGCCTGGCAGTGACATGGTGAAGGCCTGAACTGAAGATCTCAGTCACAGCTCTGTGGCTTTCCTCCCAAACTGGCATCTCCCTTCCTTAGGTGTGCCTGGGAGCTGCGTCAGGGCTCAGGAATGCTGCCAGGGCTCCACAGCAAGCAGGGATTCCTCCAGCTGCAGAGGGACCAGAGGAATCAGCAGTGGCATGAGCTGTGTCTGGGCACTCAGTTTTCCCTTGGGAATGCAGCACTGAGTCCCTAAGGGTGGGTGGTAGCAGAGGCCAAAGTGCAGCTCAGTGGTTGAAAGCTTCCAAACTTTCTTTCACCTTTTTCCTTTCACAAAACAAGGCAGGAACATGCCAGGAGGTGACTCCTCCAGCTCCCAGCTGTGGGGGGATGAAGATGAAGTTGTCTTTGTGACACAGGTAGCCCAGTTCCACCACCACCCTATCCTGGGTGCCCCAGGTTGAGGCAAGTGCCCCCCTCCCAGGACTGGAGGTGTCCAAAATCCAAAGAGGTTTGGTTCAAAATAGAAGGGAAGAAGATTTGGTGTAAGACATCCGTGGGGAGTAACCTGGGCAGGAGCTCCTGGCTGACAGAGCAGGGCTGGGGTTCCTCCTCTCCATGTTCCCCTGGCCATGGCAGGCTGGCAGCACCACTGCCCAGTTCCTCCCTGGATGAGCTGGGCTGGAGCATTGGAGCTGCCACCTCAGCCCTTGGCACACAGGGTCTGGGGGGGAGCTGTGTTTAGGTTGGGGCTTCTGTTACCTCCTGGTCTTACCCATCCTGGTTCTTCACCCCGGGCTGGACAGGGCACTGTGCCCCAGGGCAGAAGATCCCAAGTGCCTGTTCCTGCCCCTGCCAGCCTGCAGCTGTGGGCAGAAGCCAGCCCAGCTTCTCCTGGGGCCTTGCAAAGGGCTCAGGGCTGGGGCCAGTTCCCTTTTGATAACTCAGCTATGATCTGCACAAGAGGATCAGGGCAGCCTCAGTCAGCTTGCAGGTGACACCAGCCTGGGCAGAGTGCTGATCAGCTTGGGCACAGGAGGCTCTGCAGAGGGGCCTGGTCCTGGATCCATGGCTGAGGGCAGTTGTATGAGGTTCAGCAAGGCCAAGTGCTGAGTCACAACAACCCCAGGAAGGCTCCAAGCTGGGGACAGAGTGGATGGAAACTGCCCACCAGAAAAGGGCCTGGGGGTGCTAGGTGACAGCAGCTGAAGATGAGCCGGGGCGTGCCCAGGTGGCCAGGAAGGGCACCAGCAACCTGGCATGGATCAGTAATGGTATGGACAGCAGGAGCAGGGCAGGGATTGTTCCCCTGGACTGGGCACTGGTGAAGCCACAGCTTGAGTGCTGGGGTCAGTGTTGGGCTCCTCACTGCCAGAAGGACAGTGAGGGGCTGGAGCAGGTCCAGAGAAGGCCATCAGAGCTGGGTCAGAGTCTGGAGAACAGGGCTGGGGAGGAGCAGCTGAGGGAGAGGAGGCTGAGGAAGGCCTCATTGCTCTCTGCAGCTCCCTGAGAGGAGGCTGCAGCCAGCCGGGGCTTGGGCTCTGCTCCCTTGGATCAGGGAACAGGACAAGAGGCAATAGCCTCAGGTTGCCCCAGGGGAGGTTCAGGTTAGCAATGAGGAACAATTTCTGCCCCTTGAGGCTTGTCCAGGCCTGGCCCAGGCTGCCCAGGGCAGTGGTGGAGTCCCCGTGGCTGGAGAGGTTTGGAAGCTGTGGAGCTGTGGTGCTGAGGGCCATGGGTTGGTGGTGCCCCTGGCACTGCTGGGTTCAGGGTTGGGCTCGACCTGAAAAGTCTTCTCCAACCCAAAGGGTTCTATAGCCCTATGAAGGCAGCCCTGGGCAGCACCCACTCCCTGCAGCCCCTGGAGCTCCCTGCTGCCTGCCTCCATGCCAGGGCTGGCTGCTGCCCACTGAAACAAGGCAGGAGGATGCTGGTGGCAGCAGGGTGACCAGAGTGTAGCTGGTGGCTCGTGTGCCCTGGCACTGGACCATGGGCGAGCAGCAGGAACCTGCAGCCCTCTGCCAGCTGCCCACATCCCTGGGAGCAAGGCCAGCACAGCTCCCAGTGAGGCTCTGTTGGAGCAGACCCCTCTGGGCAGCTCCTCCCTGGGGTTTGGGCTGGGCTGGGATGCAGGGAGAAGAGCAAGACCCAGACATTGACCAGAAAGATCAAACCTGAGCCCAGAGCAGCTGTGTGGTTTGCAAATCCCCTTCCCTGAGCTCTGCCTGCTGCTGGGCTGCCTCCCAGCTGCTCTTTGAGCCAGGAACTGCTGTTTGTGCTGGGCAGGGGCTTCCCTGGGCGCCCCCTCCCCAACCTCAGCCATGGCTGTGCCCTGGGGAGGGGCAGGGACCTGATGGGCACCCAGCAGAGGCTGCTGCTCCTGTTCTTGCTGCAGTACCCTTCTGCAGATGTGCTGTCTGGAGCTGCCCTGTACTCAGCCCTCTCCCAGCCTGCTGTTCCCATGCCCAGTGGCAGCCTGGAGGCACCAGGGCTGATCTCTGTGACATGAGAAGCTGGAGAGGACCTCACTTGGTAAAAGGCAACTCGGCAAAGCAGGGGGTGGTGGTTCTTTGTGCTGCACAGGAGCCAGCAGCAGGTCACTACTACAGCTGGGCCAGGGCCATGCCCCTGCTGAATGGTCCCATGCCAGTGCTGGGGACATTCCCAAGCTCTTTGGAGCTCCCACTCTTGGCCTGCAGCCTCCTCTGGGAGGTTACTTCTTGAGGGCCACAAAAGGTCCCTTCAGACAGCACAGCCTGGGGTCACCATGGTGCCTGTGACACCATTTCTGTCTCCAGCTGTGCAGTGACCTCTGTGTGTGTATGGTGAGGGGCTTGGGCACCTCTGCTGAGCCACAGACCCACAACATGCTGGAAGCAGCGCAGGGACAGCTTTGGAGTGGGCTATGGGAGGGAAGAGTCCAACCCTGCCTGCCACCACCCAGAGNAGGCAGGGGACATCTACGACCTCCCTGGGCAACCTGTGCCAGCCTCTCCCCACCCTCACTCTTAACAATTTCTTCCTCCTCTCCACTCTTACTCTCCCCTCTGCCAGCTCAAAGCCCCTGTCCCTCATCCTGGCACTCCTAGTCCTTGTCCCAAGTCCCTCTCCAGTTCTCCTGGAGCCCTTTCAGGCCCTGCAAGGCTGCTCTGAGCTCTCGCTGGAGCCTTCTCCAGGCTGAACAGCCTCAACTCTCCCAGCCCAACTCTCCCGCCCCCCTGGTGTGTCTTGCTTGTTTTCCTCTCAGCTCAAGCTCTACAATAATTGGGGTTTCCCCCACAATGGTATCCATGGTCAGTGGATGCTGTGCCCTGCACTGTGCCACGAGCAAGGGCAGTGCAGGGGAGGAACCTGGCAAAGGGGAAACCACTTGGATGGGGACAGGGTGAGGAGCCCTGCGCAGAGCCCAGCTCCACCGCGGGCTGCTGTGATGTGCAGGAGCAGCTGCAGGACCCCACTGCAGCCAACTCCAGCGTGGGGAGGGGACAGTCAGGGAGCTGGCAGAAGGTGAAGGGAAGGCCCTGTCCAGCCTGTGGGCACCATACAGACCCAGGGCTGGGTGGCTGCTGGGTGGCTCAGTGCTGCTGGGACATGTCCTATCTTGCAGGTGCTGGCAGCTGACTCTGGAGGCTCTGCCAGCCCCGAGCAGGGCAAAGGCCTCTCTGCAAACACAAATATTTGCTTTCTGATGCCCATCTTGCTGCTTTTCTCTTTTCTTTCTCTCCTTTCAGCAGCACTTTTTCTTCTTTGACCCTTGCAGCACTGCCTCGGGCACACCCAGCACATTTTAACTGTTGAAGGTGCCATGAGCTGGGGGTGGAGGTGGCTGCAGGAGCTGCTCCTGGTGCGGGGATCTCCCAGCATGGGAGCAGGACCCTGCAGCCCTCCCTTCCTCCTCCCTCTTTCACTTTTTGTTCCTCTCATTCTAGGCCACTTCTGCTCTTTGCACCTTTTTGTTCACGGGAAGAGCGTGGTGGTGGTTGGACAGCACCAATGGTCTCTTCTCCTCTGCTCTCTTCTCTCAGCCTTGCCCAAGCCCTCTGAGCATTGCAGGGGATGAGCCATGGGCTGGTTCCTCAGGCTGCCAGCTCCCAGGGCAGTGTTTTGTGCCAGTGAGCTATAGGGGAGGACCCAGTGTGGTGGGGACAGGGCAGATGCCACCTCACAAGAACAGGGTGGAACTCTCCCAAGCACAGCTCTGCTGGGGATGCTCCTACCTATTTCCCCTCTATTTCATATCTCCCTCCTACCACCAAACCATGGCCTCAGCACCACAGCTCCATGGCTTTGAAACCCCTTCAGGGATGGGGACTCCACCACTGCCCTGGGCAGCCTGGACCAGGCCTGGACAACCCTCAAGGGGCAGAAATTGTTCCTCATGTCCAACCTGAACCTCCTCTGGCACAACTTGAGGCTGTTTCCTCATGTCCTGCCACTTGTTCATTGGGAGCAGACCCCAACCCCTACCTGGCTCCAGCCTCCTCTCAGGAAGGATTTTTCTCCCCATTGAGTTACTGAGCTGTGACTGCTTGCAGCAGGGCTGAGGGAGCTGCAGTGAGGTCCATCAGGATTTCAGTTCTTCCCTCTCCTGGTCAAGTTCTTAAAGAACTAAGGGTTTCCTGGAGCTCTCTGGAGCCATGCACAGGCGTGGAGGATGTCCCAGCTCCTTCCCAGGAAATGCCAGTCCAGGATGGGCCAAACCCCCCCCTCCGGGTCTGGCATATGCTTGTCCCTCCCAAATCGCCTGCTGCCTAATCTCTGAGAAGGGATTTGGTTTTGCAGAGACAGGAGACAAAGTGGCTTGGGGGGAGGTCCCCTGGGATGTGAGGCAGCAGGGCTGAGCCCCTCGGTGGCTGCAGAGCCCAGCCCTGGGAGGAGCTGCTCCATTAATATCTCCCATTCATCCCTCTCCCATAATCCTGCCACCGGCTCTGGTGCTCAGCAGCTGGCTCTGATGTCACCCAGACAGGATTTATTGCTGCTTCAGGTGGAGAGCAGCAGTGGGAGCAGATGAAATCTCATGCTGGGAGGAGTCTGTGCCCCGAGCAAATTGCTTGGAGCAGATCCGAGGAGGCAGATGCAGCTCCGTGGGGTCAGTGCCTGCTGGCTCTGCACTGGGGAAGGGAATCTGCTGCCCTTAGCTCTGCTCCTGGAGGCCTCTCAGGCACTGCTGCAAACCTCTTGAGTGCTGGAGCCCTGGAGCAGGCTGCCCAGAGAGGTTGTGGTGTCTCCTCTGGAGAGCTTTCAAACCCCCTCTGGCTGTGGTGATCCTGGGCAAGCTGCTGTGGGTGCCCTGCTTTGGCAGAATGATCCCCAAAGTTCCCTCCCAACCCCACCANCAGTCCAGGATGGGCCAAACCCCCCCCTCCGGGTCTGGCATATGCTTGTCCCTCCCAAATCGCCTGCTGCCTAATCTCTGAGAAGGGATTTGGTTTTGCAGAGACAGGAGACAAAGTGGCTTGGGGGGAGGTCCCCTGGGATGTGAGGCAGCAGGGCTGAGCCCCTCGGTGGCTGCAGAGCCCAGCCCTGGGAGGAGCTGCTCCATTAATATCTCCCATTCATCCCTCTCCCATAATCCTGCCACCGGCTCTGGTGCTCAGCAGCTGGCTCTGATGTCACCCAGACAGGATTTATTGCTGCTTCAGGTGGAGAGCAGCAGTGGGAGCAGATGAAATCTCATGCTGGGAGGAGTCTGTGCCCCGAGCAAATTGCTTGGAGCAGATCCGAGGAGGCAGATGCAGCTCCGTGGGGTCAGTGCCTGCTGGCTCTGCACTGGGGAAGGGAATCTGCTGCCCTTAGCTCTGCTCCTGGAGGCCTCTCAGGCACTGCTGCAAACCTCTTGAGTGCTGGAGCCCTGGAGCAGGCTGCCCAGAGAGGTTGTGGTGTCTCCTCTGGAGAGCTTTCAAACCCCCTCTGGCTGTGGTGATCCTGGGCAAGCTGCTGTGGGTGCCCTGCTTTGGCAGAATGATCCCCAAAGTTCCCTCCCAACCCCACCATGATGGCATTCTGGGATTAATCTTTGGCTTTATGGACCTGGGGCAGAGTTTGTACTGACTCTGCCCGGGGGTAACAGCTTCCTCAGGCCCTGCAGGCTGGCTGTGCTGAGCAGGCTGATGTGCAGACACTGCTGGTACAGCCTTTCTGGGTGTGAAAACTGCCAGGAAGGTGCTGAGCCATCTGGGAAGTCATTCCCAGGGTTTTGGGGTGGCTCTTCTAGCTGTGCTGGGCTGTTGGAGGCAGGCACCTTGGCCTCCCTGCAGGACTGCAGGGACCTCAGCTCCTGGGCTGTACTGTGGGTCTGCTTCTGCCTTCCTCACTGCAAGAAGGATATTGATGAAGAGGAGTGTGGCCAGCAGGTGGAGGGAGGTTCTCCTCCTCTGCTCTGCCCTGGTGAGACCTCACCTGGACTGTTGCCTCAGTTCTGGGCTCCCCAGTTCAGGAAGGACAGGGTTCTGCTGGAGAGAGTCCAAGGGAGGGCTATGAAGATGACGAAGGGGCTGGAGCCTCCCTGTGAGGAGAGGCTGAGGCACCTGGGGCTGTTTGGTCTGGTGAAGAGAAGACTTAAAGGGGATCTGATCAATGTTTATAAATATCTGGGGGCTGGGGGTCAAGAGGGAGGGGACAAACTCTGCTCACTTGTGCCTTGGGATAGGACGAGGGCAATGGGTGTGAACTACAGCACAGGAGTTCCACCTCAGCATGAGGAAGAAGAACTTCACTCTAAGAGTCCCAGAGCACTGGCACAGGCTGCTCAGAGGGCTTGTGGAGCCTCCTCCTCTGGAGACTTTCCAGCCCTGTCTGGATGTGTTCCTGTGCAACCTGTGCTGGATTCTGCGATGCTGCTCTGGCAGGGGTTGGACTTGATGATCTTTGGAGGTCCCTTCCAACCCCCAACATCCTATGATTAAGGGGCTGGAGCAGGTCCAGAGGAGAGGGATGAGACTGGGGAGGGGGCTGGAGGGGAAGTCTGATGAGGAGAGGCTGAGGGTGTTCAGCCTGGAGAAGAGGAGACTCAGAGGGGACCTTAGCACTCTCTACAACTACCTGCAAGGAAGCTGTAGTCAGGTGGGGTCAGGCTCTGCTCCCAAGCACCTTGTGACAGGACAAAGAGCATGGCCTGAAGCTGTGCCAGGGGAGGGTTAGGTTGGATGTTAGGAAGCACCTCCTCATGGAAAGGTGATTGGGCACTGGAAGGGACTGCCCAGGGAGGTGGTGGAGTTACCATCCCTGGAGGTCTTTAAGAAAAGGTTGGATGTGGCACTTGGTGCCATGGTTTGGCTGATGTGGTGGGGTTAGGTTATAGGCTGAGCTTGATGATCTCAGAGGTCTTTTCCAGCCTCAATGATTCTGTGGTTCCCCTGCACCCTCGGGAGGCTGGAAATATCCTGAAGGATGAGGCTGAGGTGCACCTGTGCACACAGCCTGTGCTGCCCCCAGGAGTGATCCCAGCCCTGGGCAAGGGCTGTGCACCTGCCTGCTGTGTCTTCAAACCACTGCCAGCTTTCCCAGTGCTCCTGGGGGCCCTTCCTTCCTGCCAGCTTCTACACAATCCCACAGTGTCTCCCAGCTCTGGAGAGCACCCCCAGAGCAAGGCAGCTCCTCTCAATGTGAGGCTGGGAAGAAGCAGCATGTCCCAGCCTTGCTCCTGCCATGGCAATCCCTGCAGGCCTCAACTGGGACGTTGCCCCCTTCCAGCAGACTTGGCTCCAGCATCCACCCAGCAGCCTGCCTATCCCAAAGGAATCCACGTGTTCCATCTGGGAGCAATTAGCAGGCATGCTGCAACTCCCCACAGTGGGCTCCTGTTTCTGCCTCCAGGCTCCTCCAGGAGCTGCTAAACCTGTTCCGGACATTGTGCAGTGCTGGGGTGGGTGCGGGGTTGGGGCAAGGCTGCCTTGTTCCAACTGCCTTCTGTGTCTCTCCTGCAGGGAAGAACCTCTACACCAACGAGTACGTAGCTATCAAATTGGTGAGTCCTTGTCTGCCCAGGGGGTCCCTGCTCAGGCTGCCTGGGAAGGAGCTGCCCACCCTCCCCGGGCTGCTGGAGTGGGTTGAGCCGAGTGGGCAGTGCTGGGCGGGAGCTGGATAGGAGCTGGGTGAGGGTGAGCAAAGCATCCCGGTGCAGGTGGGGTGACCTGGGCACAGGGGCTTGGCTTCTTCAGGTTCTCCCTGTGGCCTGTGCCATGCTCAGCTGGTGGCAGCAGCAGGGTGAAGGTGGTCCCCATTGATAGCTGCTCCTGTTCATGTCTACCCCAGACCTCTCTGGATCAGGCTCCCGCAGTTTTCTCTCTTCAGCCCCTGAGGCTTCATCTCTGTTTTATGCAACCCCTAAATGCTCTCAGTCCTGCTGCTGCCAGCATCTGAAGGAGGTGTCTGACACCTCCTGAATGTCCACTCTACAACAACCTTAACTGTTCCTCCTCCTCTCCCCCAAGGAACCCATCAAGTCCCGAGCCCCTCAGCTGCACCTGGAGTACCGCTTCTACAAACAGCTTGGCAATGCAGGTACGGGGAGGGGCTGGGCTGGGGGAGGGAAGCTTCCAGTCAATGTGACTCTGCAACTTCCCTCCCCAGCCTGAGCAGCTCCTGCCCATCTGCTCGGCTGGGAGAGGCTGATTTTCCACAGAGCCACGTCTAAGCTTTGATCCCTTTTGATTTAGTCCTTTCCCCCCCCACACCTCCCCTGCAGCAGAGCTGGGCATGCAGATGGAGCTGCCTCCTTCACCCTCCTGCCAAGAGCAGAGCCAGCACAGGGGGAGGGCAGTGCAGGGACACCCCCTCCACCCCCATCTGCAGCCCCTCTCCCAACTCCATGGCCATGAGAGCTTGGCCGTGTGCTGCTCCACCCTGCCAGGAGCCTTTCCAACCCCTGCTCTGTCTCTTGCAGAAGGAATTCCTCAGGTTTACTACTTTGGCCCCTGTGGGAAGTACAATGCCATGGTGCTGGAGCTGCTAGGCCCCAGCCTAGAGGATCTCTTTGATCTGTGTGATCGAACCTTCACGCTCAAGACCGTCCTGATGATTGCAATCCAGCTGGTGAGGACACAGCTACACCTCAGCCTGGCCACCTGGGCAGCAGAGTGGCATCTGGGCATGGTGGTCACAGCCTGGGGACACTGCAGGAGAAGGGGAGGGGACAGGGGGGTGAACAGGGCCCAGCCAGCTACAGCAGACACTGGCACATCCCAGCCCACCTCCCGCCACAACTCAGCCTGTCCCTGATGCAGGAGGGGCTCCCTCAGCCCCACACAGACTCTTCCTGACCTGGCTGTGTCCAGGATGTGATTGTGAGCTGCCAGCCAGAGGGACCTGGACAAGCTGGAGAAGTGGCCTTGTGAGAACCTCAGGAGGTTCAGCAAGGCCAAGCACAAAGTCTGCACCTGGGTTGGGACAGCTCCTGGTATCTACACAGGCTGGGGATGAAGTCTGGAGAGCAGCCCTGAGCAGAAGGCCCTGGGGGTGCAAAGTTGGAGATGAACTGGCACTGAGCACTGCCAGCCCTGCCCTGGCATGATCCCCAGCAGTGTGGGCAGCAGGGGCAGGAAGGGGATTCTGCCCCTCTCCTGTGCTCTGCTGAGATCCACCCCTGCAGTGCTGGGGCAGCTCTGGAGCCCTCAGCACATCACAAACAGGGACCTGCTGCAGCAGAGCCAGAGAAGGGCACAGCAGTGCTGGCAGGGCTGGAAGGGCTCTGCTGGGAGGCCAGGCTGAGAGAGTTGGGCTTGGACAGGCTGGAGAGGAGAAGGCTCCAGGGACACCCTCTGGTGGCCTTGCAGGGCTGAAAGGGCTGAGCAGAAAGCTGGGGACAGACTTCTGAGCAGGGCCTGTTGGGACAGGCCAAGGGGGGATGGTTGGAACTGGAAGAGGGAGATTGAGAGTGGAGAGAAGGGAGAAATGTTTGGCCCTGAGGGTGAGGAGAGCCTGTGCCAGGGTGCCTGGAGAGGTGGGAGCTGTCCCATGGCTGGCACCACTGCAGGTCAGGTTATTTGGGGCTCTGAGAAGCCTGCTGTGGCTGGGGCTGTCCCTGCTGGCTGCAGGAGCTTGGACTGGATGAGCTTTAAGGTCCCTTCCCACCCAAACCAGTCTGGGATCCTCTGTGACCAGGCTGAGGTCATCTCCTGGAGCTGGAGAACCTCTCTGCTTGTCCCTTCCACTCAGCATAAGGTGCAGGCAGTGGGAACAGAGTCAGGCCTGGGGGGGAAGGAGGGTGCAGAGAAGGGTGTGGAGGGTGCAGGCTGGCACTGAGCTCTGCTCCTGCCCTCAGATCACCCGGATGGAGTATGTGCACACCAAGAGCCTCATCTACAGAGACGTCAAGCCGGAGAACTTCCTGGTGGGGCGGCCGGGCAGCAAGCGGCAGCACAGCATCCACATCATCGACTTCGGCCTGGCCAAGGAGTACATCGACCCCGAGACCAAAAAACACATCCCCTACAGAGAGCACAAGAGCCTGACGGGGACAGCTCGCTACATGAGCATCAACACCCACCTGGGCAAAGGTACCTGCTGCCAGCCCTGCCCCGGGCACAGCCAGGGGGCTTGGGGGCAAGCTGCCTCTGCAGCACTTCGGCCTGGGCGGACTTGGAGTGGTGCAGGGGCTGGAATCATATGCCAGGCTGCAGCAAAAGCAGTGTGGGCAGAGGTGGAGAGAGAGGATCCTGCCCCTCTGCTCTGGGGACACCTCACATGGAGCACTGTGTGCAGCTGTGGGGTCCCCAACACATGGAACTGTTGGAGAGGTTTGAGAGGAGACCACAAAGATGATCACAGGCCTGGAGAAGCTCTGCTGTGGGCACAGGCTGGCAGAGTTGGGGCTGTGCAGCCAGGAGGAGAGGAGGCTCCAGGGAGATCTCAGAGCTGCAGTTCAGTATCTCCAGGGGACTCCAGGCAGGCTGGGGAGGGACTGCTCATAAGGGGCTGTGGGGACAGGCCGAGGGCAATGGTTTGGAAGTGGAGCAGGGCAGAGTTGGGTTGGGCATCAGGAGGGAGTTGTGCAGAGGGAGGGTGGGCAGAGACTGGCACAGGCTGCCCTGGGAGGTGCTTTGAGGCCCCATCCCTGGAGACATCCAAGACCAGCCTGGATGTATCCCTGTGCAACCTGCTGTGGTTGGAGCTGTCCCTGCTGCCTGCAGGGGGCTGGCCAAGATGCTCTTGGAGGGTCCCTTCCAGCCCAGTGCCATCTGTGACTCTTTGTCTCCGTGCAGAACAAAGCCGCAGGGATGACCTGGAAGCACTTGGGCACATGTTTATGTACTTCCTCCGTGGGAGCCTCCCTTGGCAAGGCCTCAAGGTAAGTGCCAACTGCCTCCTGGGCATGGCTGCCCCATTGGTCTGGCTCTGGCAGGGCATGGGCAGCATCAGGGATGGGGGGGAAGACTTTGACCCCTGGGGTACTGAACGGCTGGCACTGTGCCCGATGCAGGACCTGCTGCTCTGAGCCATGTGCCATGTGGCTGCAGGTGTCCCCCTCCCTGTGTTCCACTATTTTTTGGGTGTCACAGAGGCTGTCCCAGAGCCTCACTCCCTGGCATTCATCCTCCTGCATGGGAGGTTCCTTGGTGANTGAAGGAGAGGTACCAGAAGATCGGCGACACCAAAAGAGCCACTCCAGTGGAGGTGCTCTGTGAGAACTTCCCAGGTGAGGGCTCCCTGCGGGCCTTGCCCTTGTCCCCCTCCCCGAGCCTGTCCTTGGCACCCGTGCCCGCCCCGTGCCCCCAACCATGGCTGTGTCCCCGCAGAGGAGCTGGCCACCTACCTGCGCTACGTGCGGCGCCTCGACTTCTTCGAGAAGCCAGACTACGACTACCTGCGCAAGCTCTTCACCGACCTCTTCGAGCGGAACGGTTACGTCTTCGACTACGAATACGACTGGGCAGGGAAGCCCCTGGTGAGTGCTCAGGGCTGCCGGCCAGAGGTCTGCTGGCCCCACCCCTAGGGAGGCGCCAGGGACTTGGCAGGGCAGCCCCTGGCCCTGCCCTGCTCGACGCAGGGCACTCTGCAGATCATCCACAGTCCGACCCTCCCCCACCACCACCACCTTGCCAAGGTAGGGGCACCTGGAGAGGGGCACACAGGAGCATGTCCAGGTGGGTTTTGGAATTCTGCAGCTCCAGCACCTCCCTGGGCAGCCTGCTCCATGGCTCTGCCACCTTCACAGCACAGCAGCTCCTCCTCACGTTTAGATTATTGACAAGGGCTTGCAATGCCAGGACAAGGGGCAATGGGTTTGAGCGGGCAGAGGGGAGATTGAAACTGGATGTTAGGAGGAAGTTCTTTACAGTGAGGGTGGTGAGACACTGGCACAGGTTGCCCAGGGAGGTGTTCAAAGCCAGGTTAGATGAGGCCTTGAGTGACCTGTACTAGTGGGAGGTGTCCCTACCTACGGCAGGGGGTTGGAATTAGATGATCTTTGAGGTCCCTTCCAACCTTACCACTCTGAAACTTCCTGTGCTCCAGTTTGTGCCCATTGCCTCTTGTCCTGATGCTGGGCACCGTTGAGCAGAGTCTGGCCCCATCCTCTTGCCCCCCACAGCCCATTTGCTCAGATCCATCCCCCTTAGATGTGGGAGGTGTCCCTGCCTATGGCAGGGGGTTGGAACTGGATGATCCTTGAGGTCTCTTCCAACCTTACCATTCTATGTTTGGAAATATCCATGCCCATGCTGCCCCAGGCTTGCCAGGATGCCAGCAGCCAGCTCCATGCTGAGGAGTTAAAGCTGTGACACACAAATTTGAGGCTCCTGCAGCTGAGGGAGCCCAGCAGTGGAGCTAGCACCTCACCTTCTGCCATGGGCACCCTCGAGGGCTCGCTGTGAGCCACCCACCAAGCGTGGAGCTGCTGGGGCAGGGCTCAGGCCCCAATTCTGGGGTGGGGGTGTGCAGGGTGGTGGGAGTTGTGCTGTGCCATGGCTGACTTTGTCCTTGTGGTGTCCCTAGCCCACCCCCATCGGCACGATGCACAGCGAGGTGCAGGTGCAGCCCCCGAACAGAGACAAAGCACAGCCACACACCAAACACCAGGTGAGAGTGGGGCAGCCCTGGCCAGGGCACTGGGCATGGGGCATGAGGCACAGTTGGGCTTCTGTTCCACAGATCCACAGAGCCCAGCAGGGCCTCTGGATGGCAGCAGGGACTGGGGCATCCTTCTGGGCCCAGTGCTGTGTGTGGGAGGGCTTCTCCCTGCAGGTCTGGGGCTCATGAGGGGCCCAGGGCAGTATGCCCTGTGCCAGGTGGCCTGGCAGAAACAGGAGGAAGCTGCCGTGGGAGGCTACACCATGGCAGGGAAGCACCAGGCCTGGGCTTCAGCTGGCAAGCTGCAAGGTTATTGCTGGCCAGTGGCTGTGGGCATGGCACAGGGTGAGCCTCTGTGATGTCCCCGGTGCTGTGCCACCATGGGGGTGAGGCTGCTCTGTTTGTGGTGCCACTGCTGTCAGTGGGGCAGGGCCACAGGGTAAGGGCACAATCTGTGGCACAGCTTGGCAGCACATGGCTCTGTGCTGGAGAGAGGAGCTGGCCCTGCCCTGGGCACCCAGGGCCGGCAGGGCAGGAGATGGGCAGAGCTGTGCCAGCAGGTCTCTGCCTGTGCCACTGTGGGAAGGGCCAGGCTGGTCAGGCCCTTCTCTGGTGCTGTGGCTTTGGGGCTGCTGCCATCGAGAGCCAACCTCAGGTGTTGCCCAGCAGCCCTGGGCAGACCTCATTCTCTTGCCTGGAATCTCCCCAGGGAGCAGAGCACCTGCAGAAGGGCTGGAGCTGAGGCTGCACCACCCACACATCAACCCAGCAGTGCCCCTTGCTGCTCCTGCCAGAGCACAGGGAGCCTGGCACAGCCCTGGCAGCGCTTCCTTAGGGAGAGGGCAACGTCTTCAAAGTGCCTCTGGCTTCTTCCTGGGAACTTGCTCCCAGCAGGGTCTGCTGCCCACCACCAGTACATGAGATCCCTGCTCAGCTTCCCTTCTTGGCACCAAGTGGGCAAAGCAAAGCACAGAACTCTGCCAGCCTGGCAACAGGCTGCATCCTGGGGCTGCAGGGCCCCCGGTAGCCATGGGAGCTATGGCAAGGCTTTGGCAGTGGGGTGCTCCCACCTGTGGGACAGCTGAGGAGCCTGTGCCCTCCAGGAGCAGCGTGCCAGGGTCTATGGCAGCCTTGGAAGGTCTCACTCGATGGAGGGCATCCAGCAGCGTTGTCTTGGCCCAGCTGCATCTCCCCAGCCTGCTCCTGACAGGGCTGCGTGGGGCTGGCTCTGCTCTTTGGGCTGCCCTGAGTGCTGTGCCCAGAGCTTGGCCCCACTGCCAGGGGGCTGTGTGTGGCAGGGAGGGCACAGCCCCACGGTGTCACGGCAGGGACTGCTCCGAGGAGCCGCCAGGGTGGTGCTGCGCCGGTGCCTTCCCCTCACAGCCTGGAGCTGCTCCGGTCATGGTTTTGCTTTTGCATGTCTTATTTTCTCGACTCCTTCTGCCACTCTCCTCCTTGCCCTTGCCCTCTTCCTCCTCCTCCTCCTCCTCCCTCTCCTCCCTTCCCTTCTCTTCCCCATTCTTCCTCTTTTCTTTTCTTTTGTTTCTTTTCGTTCTGTTCCTCCTGCCTGGCGCCAGCAGCCTCCCGAGGGGACGGAGCTGTGGGATCCTCAGGCCGGTGGGCAGCCTGCCGAGGAGCCTGTGGGAGCTCACCTGGCAGCCGGCAGGCTCGGGGGGTCCGTCCAGGTACACACAACCACGCGCCGAGGGCAGGGGCGGGCGCGGGAGGGAGCAGAGCCAGCCTGTGCCACGCAGCCTGCAGGGGCCCACAGCTCCTGTGGGCAGTGCTGGGGATCAGCTCCCAGCTCGGGGTGGCATCAGGGCCACGCTTGGCCTGGGTTGCCACATGGGCTGCCCCGTCCCCGTGGCACTGCCACGCGGGCTGCCCTGTCTCTGCGGTGTGTGGGTGGTCAGGGCACGCAGACAAGGCTGGCACTGCTTCCTAGGTACCCTCATTGCTGCCATGGCACTGGGAGGGCTGTTAGAGCTGTCTGAGGTGCTGGCTCTGTGCCACACTGCAGCACGAGCGGCCAAGTGGGCATCAGTCTGTGCCCTCAGCGTGCTTGTGCCAGCAGTGCTGGGCAGTGAGGCCTTCTCCCAGGTGGGGACTCCCTGTGCCTCCTCAGCTGGAGCGATGGCTTTGGGTCCTGCTTCTTCTCCCTTCCCTGGGCACTTCTCGGCCTCATCTCCCCGCCTGGGTCCTGCACTTGCGCCGTTGGCCTCTTGCTCGCCGCCCTCTGCCACTCGGCCCTCTCTTGGCCTGGTGGGCTCCAGCCCATGCCCATGGTGGGACATCCGTGGTGGATCCCCACTGGCAGGGCCTGTGCTGCTTCCTCCGTCTCTGCTTCGTCCCGGCCGCTGCTGCTCGTTGCTGCTGTTCTGTGGTGAATCTCTGCTGGTGCTTGGGCCCAGTGCTTGGGCAGAGAGGAGCTGGGGCTGGGGCAGACCCTGGGACCAGTTCGTGCTCTGCCCACCTCCTCCTGTGCCGTGTCCCCTCCCCACCATGGTGGCTGCTCCCTGCTCTTGCAAACCCTAAATCCTGCCCTCCGCCTGCACCCAGCCCTGCAGGGCTCAAGGGTCTCTGGGCTTGTTTTGGGAGGCTGTGGCTTGATGTGGCCCTGCCAGCTGGGCACTGAGGCTGTCAGATGGCAGCTCCTCTGTGAGACTGGGTAAGGCTGACCCTCTTAGCTTGGTGATCCTTTGGGCTGCACATCCCCAGGGAGCTCCTGGCTTTGTGGGCACAGGACGGGGCTGGTGTGGGGGTGGGGGGAGGGTTTAGGCAAGTCCCAGCTGCCTGTACCAACCCCAGCTCGCTTTGGTGACTTGGATCTCCTGCCAGCCTTGGCATCATGCACAGCCCTGCTGCCCTGGTTGAGTGGGAAGGAGCCCAGGGGTACCTTAAGGCTGGCAGGAGCCCACAGGGCTGTGTCCTGCAGGGCCCAGCAGTGTCAGGGCTTGGGGCTGGGGAGCAAGAGCTGTGCCTGTTGTGCCCAGCTGCTGAGCCAGGGCAGGGTCTCCGTGGAGCTAACAGCTTCGTGGGGCTGTGCCTCTGGGTTTGTTGGAGCTGGCAGCCGTGGAGGTGTGCAGGGGATCTGGGATCCTCCTTGAGACTCCAAGAGGATCAAGCCCCTCGGTGTGCTGGGGCTGCTCGGGAGTGCTCCGCGCCGAGGCCGAGCACTTCCCAGCGCTGCCTGGGGGCTGGCACCGTCCTGCTGCCTTGCGCAGGGCTCTCGGCGCTCCAGGCTCACGCAGGGCTGGGAGAGGCCTCTTGGGGCTGCACCTCTCCGGGATGCAGGTCGCTAGGGTGGGGGCTGAGGCTCAGGACCCCGGGGGCTGTCCGGCGCTAACCCTGCTCTCCCCGCAGGTGATGAGCTCCACCAACGGAGAGCTGAACACGGACGACCCCACGGCAGGACACTCGAACGCCCCTATCACAGCCCCCACCGAGGTGGAGGTGACAGACGATACAAAGTGAGCACCGGCACAGCTCCGCCGCCTCCTGCTCCCCGGGGCCTCGGGTTTCAGCTGCTGCTGGGGAGGAGCAGCCCAGCCCCAGAGCCCAGCCCTGCTGCTCCCCCTGACACCCCAGCAGGGCTCTGCCACTGCCCTCAGCTCCTTCACCCCTCACCCTGCTCGGCACTGAGGGTCTCGCACCCTTCCCAAATCTGGCACAGGGCTGGGGACGTTTCTCCTCCGGGAGCTCCAGCTCTGGCTGCTGGTGTTTGCTGTGCCCAGCAGGGCACATTTCATGGCCACTGTCACTCGCTGTGGCCACCACAGTGTGCTGCTAAGGGTGGGAAGGGACCTCTGGGGGCCATCCAGTCCAACCCCACCCTGCTCCAGCAGAGCAGAGCAGAACCCGTGGGGACAGAGGCTGCCCCTTCACCAGAACCTGGCTGAGAGCTGCTCTTCACCTCCCCCATCCGTGGGAATTGATCAGTCACAGAATCGCACCATGAGGGGGAGGGTGTTGGAGGGACCCCTGGAGATCACCCACTCTAACCCCATGCTAAAGCAAGGCACCCACAGCAGCTTGCCCAGCAGCACAATGCCCAGGGGGGGTTGGAAGCTCTCCAGAGGAGACTCCACAACCTCTCTGGGCAGCCTGCTCCAGCCCTCCAGCACCCTCACACCAAACAACTTTCTCCTCCTGACTTCCAGTTTGTGCCCATTGCCCCCCGTGCTGTCCCTGAGCACCACGGAGCAGAGTCTGACCCCAGCCTCTCACTGTCTGCCCTTTAGTGTTGCCGGTCCAGCCCCTGCCATGTGCAGCTGATAGGAGCTGGGGGAGTGCCCATCCGCCCCTCTACTCTGTCTCTGCCCCCCACCACGGCCCTGCTGACCCCTTCCTTGTCCCCTCTGTCCCCAGGTGCTGCTGTTTCTTCAAGAGAAGGAAGAGGAAAACCACAAAGCGTCGCAAGTGAGCCGCGGGGCCGGGCGGAGCGGCGTGCGATGGCTGCGCTCCCTCCGGCCGCGGATGGATCTTCACCTGCGGAGCCGGCGGCGGCAGCAGCAACGGCGGCGGCGGCCCCAGGGTTTGTGCGGAGCCGGGGGAGGGGGGTGCCGAGCCGGACGGACTCCCCCCCAACGCCTCAGGCGGGGAGCAGGGACTCCCCCCCTCCCCCCACCCCCCTAAAACTGCTTTGTCCTTTCCTCTGCCACTCGCCCGTGGCCGTTGACTCGAACCAAGCCCGACCTCGCTGAGTTCCTGCGTCCGACACCAAGAGAAAAAAAAAAAACAAAACAAAAAAAACCACAAAAAAAAAAAACCAACAAGAAAAAAAACAAACAAAAAAATTTTAAAAAAAAAGGGGGAGAAAAAGAGAAAAAAAAAAAAAAAAGGCAACAACCTGACCCCACCCCACGGCGTCACTTTGCTTCTGAGTCGGTCAGAGTTGGGAACTGGGGAGCAACTCACAGACTCTGCCCCGTGGCGGCAGCAGCAGCAGACCCTGGCATGAGCAGAGGGCAAAGGAGGAGGAGGAAGAGAAGGAATTGAGGAATTTACTTTTTTTTTAAAAAAACTTTTTTTCCTTTTTTTTTTCCTTTTTTTTTTTCTGTTGCTTCTTTTGTCTCTTAAGTTAATTTAAAGTGAGTCTCGGTGCAAGAGTGCTGAGTCGTCAGTCTTTGGCCGTCACCTTCAGTGCTGCTCTTCCTTTAGGCCCAGCCTCTGCCCCCAACCACCCCCCGCGGTGGGTTCCTTTCCCCTCTCCCCCTGCCGGCGGTGCCAGCGTCGAGGTCTCGGTAGGGGGCTGGGGGGTTGGGAGCAGCCCCGCCTTGCCAACTCGTTTGCCAGGCACTCCTGGTGGCAGCACAGGTGGTGGTTGGGCCTTGTCAGGGACAGGTCGGTGACTGCTGGGGCAGGGGCAGGCAGGGCCAAGGGACAGTCGGGCACTGCACTGCCCCAGCTGCTGCCAGGGAGCCTGAGGGGAGGTGGCAAAGCAAAGAGGGAAAGCAAAGCAGCCTGGCCTGTGGTGCTGCCATGGATGGAGCTGGTCTCAGCACAGCTGGGGGTGTGTGTGTGGGGGCAGTGCCACAGCTGCCTGGCACCTTTTTGGGGGCCTCTTTTTTTTTTTTTTTTTTTTTTTTCCTTTAGCTTTTCAAACTACTTGTGTCTGAGACCCCCCCAAGGGGCCTGGGGCAGCAGTGGGCATGGGGTGGGGCTTGGCGAGCAGGCAGCACCAAGAGCACGCCGTGAGGGTGGCAAAGGGCATCAGGGTGGTGCTGCCAGTGTGGCCTCCCCTGCACTGGGAGGGTCTGACCCTGGGCAGGGGCAAGTGGAGGTTCTGCAGCTTAACCACGGACACAGCGAGACACAAGAACACAGACCCCCCACACACTGCCCCTGCTCCTCACTCCCCTGGGCACTGCAGCCCCCACCCCACACACTGCCCCTGTGTGCTGGTTACTGGTTGTGACACATTTGGGGNGGGTGGAACGGACCCTGCCCTGCCCGGGCACCCTGTGAGACCCTGGGGAGTGCCCGCACCGAGGCTCCTCTTCCTCCTTCATTCGGGGGTTGCCCTCCTGGCTTCAGCTTCTGAGCTGCAGGAGGGCACCGAGGCAGCCCCAGCCGCGGCGGCCCGGCCGGGCACGGGGGGGGGGGGGAGGGCTGGGGGGCTGCTGTGCCTCCCCCTTTGGCCTTGTCCCCTCCCCACCCCAGCGAGGCAAAGAAAAATGTTCCCAAAATCGCCTTAAATTTTCACTGGAAGTGGAGCCTGCGTCGGCCTGAGCCCAGCAGGGGCCGAAGAGGAGCCGCGGAGGGGAAGGGCTTTGGCTGTGCCCTCTGCCGGGGGTAGCCCAAGGATGGCAGCACCACCCCGGGGGCATCCTTCCAGCCAAGGAGGGGCTGGGGTCGTACCTGCGGGCATGATCCATTGCCAGTTTAGTTTCTGCATTGCAACTTCCCGGATGCTTCCTGGAAGCCATAGGATTTAGGGACCTTTTTTTTTTTTCTTTTTTTTCTTTTTCCTTTCTCCTTTTTTTTTTTTTTTAATAAAACCAAAAACAAAGAAGAATAATAATAAAATAATAATAAAAAAAAAAATCTTTAAAACCCTCCAGCATCTTTCTGTGTTTGATTGCAGGGCCTAGAGGGTGGGGAACAGTGCCCAGCTCCTCCTTTTCCGTGGAGGTTTAGCCCAGCAGCAGATTCCCCAGCGCGGTTGAGAGCTGCCTCAGCCCTTCTGTAGTTCCCTGGTTGAGCTTTTCCTGCTGCTGCGCAGCGTCCAGCTCTAAATGCAGCCTCGCATTGCTGCTCCGCGGGGGAGCAGCAGCAGGACAGGCCCGGGGGAGGTCAGGGGAGTGAGGCTGATGGCAGCTCCCGGCCCCGCTCCGCAGGGCTCCAGGAGCTCTTCTGCACAAAGGCAGTGTCGGGAGGGCAGTGCCCAGCTGGAGCTCAGCCCTCCCGCACCGGCTGGGCTCTGTCTAGGGGCTCCAGCCTGAAGGGGTGAGGGAACCGGGAGAGCCCTCGGACTTGTAGCTGAGAAGGAGGAAGGATGGGATGAGCATCGTGCTTCAGCCAGGTCAGATCCAGCCACAGCCTCAGGTCCCTGTGACTCTTCTATACCAGGGGGGCAGGAGCAGAGGTCCCAGGCTGAGCTCCCAGCACTTAAGCACTCCCAGCCGGCTGGAATCTCCCCGTTCACCAGGAGGCTCCTACACAGCCCTGCTGCTCCCTGGGCATCACCTGAGCGAGGTGCCCAGAAGCGGCCCAAAGAGGCTTTCCTGGGAGCCGCTGCTGATTCCAGGGCAGGGCAGAGCTCGGCCCTGCCTCACCCCCGCTGCTGCCTCCTAGCCCTGCCTGTACGGAGCAGCCTCCGCCCCTCCCTGCTGCTGTTTTCAGACCCAGAGTGAGTCAGCGAGGCCCAGAGCAGCTTTCAGCAGTTGTGGTTCATTGTTCGAACCTTTCAGTCAAGGTCATTCAATCAAAGCCAGGCTGAGCCTCCCCACAGGCAGGCAGCAGAGCTCCCACTCAACCCCTGCTGCCCGAGCAGGGGCTCCACCAGAACCTCACTGCCCAGCAGGTCTGGGCCTCCCAAGCAGCACCTGCCTCTGTCTGGGCACTCTTGAGGGGTCTGGTTCATCCCCCACGCCCCGGGGGAAGGCAAAGACTTCAGAGATTGGGTTGGGTTGGAAGGGACCTTCGAAATCATCCAGTTCCAACCCCCTGCCACAGGCAGGGACACCTCCCACCAGCACAACTTGCTCAAAGTCTCATCCAGCCTGGCCTCGAACACCTCCAGGGGAGCCACAACCTCCCTGGGCAACCTGTGGCAGCATCTCCACCTTGTACCCCCGGCTGGGGGAAGCCAGCTGGGCATGGATCCCTGCTCCCTCTGAACCTCCATCGGCTGCCTGCAAAGCACACAGAGAGGCAGCTAAAGACAACCTGGGTGGGTGCCTTTATTGATTCCTATTTACAGATCACGAAGCTGGCCGGAAGCAGAGCACTGGACGAGAGCAGCAGGATACATTCATCGGCAGAGCGCCGCGGACCAGGCGGCCCCGGCCCTGCTCGCAGGGTGAAGGTGGAACGAGAGGGCGATGGCTGCCAGCTCCGTCTGGGAACAGGCAGGTCCAAGGAGGAATTACATTCACCTATCTACAAAAGCCAGAACTGCATCAAAGCCGTTAGGAACAGAAGCTGCTCAGGTGTAGCTCAGTTTGAGTCCTCTCCCTCCCGGACAGCGGCAGCGAGGCGGGGAAAGGGGGCACAGGGGGCGGTGGGCAGGGAGGGTGGACCCGGGCAGAAAATCAGCAGAACGAAAAGAGAAGTTAAAAAGAATCTTGCAGGGAAGAGCCAGCAGGGAGCCTGAGCAGGGGCTGCTGCCTCATCCCTGCCTCTTCCCAGCTCCAACCATTTCCTCTATTGCCACAGGGAGGCCCCGGGGAGGGGGCTGGACCCCCCCTGCAGAGAGCCCACCCGGGGCAGAGGCAGGGAGCAAGCACAGGGCCCTGCTCTGTTCACGTCTCACACTTTGCATTGCAGAGTCAGGTTCAGCAACCAAGTCGGGGACTCAGCTTTTGGTTTTTTAGGTTTTTCTTTTTTTTTTT